>PVJI01006574.1:0-85385 GCA_004026765.1 Micronycteris hirsuta | reverse complement strand
CTGATCTCCAAAATATATAAAGAACTCATACGACTCCACTCCAGGAAGACAAAAAACCCAATTAAAAAATGGGCAAAAGACATGAACAGACACTTCTCGAAAAAGGACATACAGAGGGCCCAGAGTCATATGAAAAGATGCTCAACATCATTAGCCATCAGAGATGCAAATTAAAACCACAATGAGATATCACCTCACACCAGTCAGAATGGCCATCTTCAACAAAGCAACAGATAACTGTTGGAGGGGATGTGGAGAAAAGGGAACCCTACTGCACTGTTGGTGGGAATGCAGACTGGTACAGCCTCTGTGGAAAACAGTATGGGACTTCCTCAGAAAATTGAAAATGGAACTGCCTTTCGACCCAGCAATTCCACTACTGGGATTATACCCTAAGAATCCTGAAAAACCAATTCAAAAGAACTTTTGCACTCCTATGTTCATAGCAGCACAATTCACAATAGCTAAGTGCTGGAAACAACCTAAGTACCCATCTACAAATGAGTGGATCAAGAAACTATGGTACATTTACACAATGGAATTCTACGCAGCAGAAAGGAAGAAGGAGCTTATATCCTTTGCAACAGCATGGATGGAACTGGAGAGCATTATGCTAAGTGAAGTAAGCCAGGTAGTGAGGGACAAATACCATATGATCTCACCTTTAACTGGATCATAACCAACAAAAGCAGAAAGCAAGCAAAACATAACCAGAGACATTGAAATTAAGAACAGTCTAATAATAGACAGGGGAGAGGGGGGAGGGGACAATGGGGAGAAGTTTTCAGGAATCACTGTAAAGGACATATGGTCAGAACTAAGGGGGAGGAGGGAGGCCGGGGGTGAGGGGGGCTGGAGGGGAAGGGTGTTGGGGAGGGGAGAGGATGCAAATAACTGTAATTGAACAAAAATAAAATTAAATTAAAAAAAATATCCACTTACCACTTTTATTCAAAATTGTATTGAAAGTTAACTGCATTAAAGTCAAATAGATAAATGACATAAATGATGTAAAGAAAAAAATAATTGTCATTATTTACAGTTGTCTAGATTATATATAAAACACTAAAATTAGTAGAATTAATAAGTGAATGTAACAAAATACCGATATACAATAAAGATAAACAGAAATGACTTTTATATAACATAAAGTAAGAGTTGGAAAATGAAATAAACTTATGACTTACAATAGCATCAGAACTTAAATATACAGTAAACAAAATACATGCAAGACCTCTATAATGACTACCATAAAATATTTCCTGAGAAAACATAGAGTGGAAAATATATCAAGTTAATAACCAGAAGACCCAATGATGTTAGGATTTTAATTCTTTCTTACTGCTATATAGTATAGCACAACAGAAAGAAGGAGAATGGGAAACAGAAGAAAAACGATGAGAAAGAAAAAACATAAAGAGTAGGTGGAAGAGGAGGTAAAGGAGAAGCAAAATGTGGTAAAGACAAAGAGCATATTTTTCATAAATATTACAACCAAAAGAGGAATGGGAAAGCAAATCATAAAAATGCAGCCAATAAAAATTTGACTATGAAGAAGTATAGCTGTTTAAAAATAGTTTCTGTTATCTTTTGTAAATAAAAAAGTAAAAATTGTACCTACCCTATTTATTTTCCATGTAAATATATATGTACATATGTAATTCAGATCAGGAAAAGAACCTTCAAAATGATTTATTATGGTGAGCAATCGGGGGTACATTTATATGTATATTTATAAGCACTATTTATTGAATAGTAGTGGAAGAAAATTTAAATGTAATTGTAACTTAGAAAATGGGGCTTAAACTTATTCTATTGGAAAATATAAAAGCAGTATACTAAAAATACATTTAATGCATGCTGTGTCTTTAAAATGGCAATAAATATGACCATTTTAAAACATGATCAAAAGTTGTCTTATAATTCTCCCAGTGAAAGGATGTTGTTCTTGTGAATTTTATCCACTGTTTGGTGGAACTGTAAATTGATATAGTACTATAAAAAAAAGGCTGGAGATTACTCAAAAAAAAAAAAAAAAGAAAGAAAACTAAAAATAGCCCTACTATAAGAGCCAGCAATTCCACTTCTGGCTATTTATCTGAAGAAAATGAAAACATGAATTCAAAAAGATATATTCATCCCTATGTTAATTTCAGCATGATTTGAAATAGATAAGATATGAAAGAAACTTAGGTGTCCATCAATAGATAATTGGATAAAGAAAAGTTTATATATATATATGTATAGGCATACATGGAATATTACACAGCAATAAAAAGTGTGAAATCTTGCCATTTCTAGCAACATGGATAGATCTAGAGGGATTTATGTCAAGTGAAATAAGTCAGAAAGAAAAAGACAAAAATGTCTTATGGTTTCACTTATATGTGAAATCTAAGAAAACAAAACAAACAAACAAACAAAAATCTAAAACTAAAAACAGTCCCATAGAAACAGAGACCAAAGGGATGGCTGCCAGAGGGGAGGAGGTAGGGAGATGTGTGATTAAAGTGAAGGAGAATATAGTCATTAAAATTGTGATAAGTTTGCATGGTGACAGATGATTACTAGAATTAATGGGGTGATCACACTGTAAGGCATAAACATGTTAAATCTTATATTGTACACAAGAAAGTAATATAACTAAAGAAGGTTGTATGCCAACTATACTTAAATTTAGAAAAAGAAGGAAAAAGTAGAAACAAAAAGATAATTTGAAGATATTTATTTATTTATTTTTATACAGATATCGGTTGCCTCTCTCACACCCCAGCTGGCACACAACCCAGGCACATGCTCTGACTGGGAATCGAACCACTGATCTTCCAGTCTGCAGGCCGCTGCTCAATCCCCTGAGCCACACCAGCCAGGGCCAAAGATTTTTCTGTATAAATAAAGTTATTCATATTTTTTTAAAAAAGAAAGATGAATTATTCTTAGAACTATTATAAAATAGAATTCCTAAAGTTATTGTTTAGTAGGAAATTTTTCAGATTAAGAATTTGCTTAATATTATCCTTTAGTTTTTTCATGACTGTTTCTAAATCTACAGTTTTCTCTCTTTTATTGAAGTCCAGTGTTCACTAATAACCAAACAAATGGATGTCCTGAGGCCAGCCAACCCAAAAGCCACACTTCTGAAGGAAAGTGGTTATTCAGGTGCCCAGCAACCTGGGAGAATGGTGGACCCTGGTCTCAAAGACTATCTCCCCTTCCCGCTCTGGCCTGCAGTTCTTATAAGCATAAGTATGGGAGGGCTTATTTTCTGTTTAATTATCTTGCTAGTTTTGGGGGTGCTGGGGCCTTATCCATTCATATTTCTAGCTTTTGGCTTTCTTGGTGTAAGAACCACCCCTTGTTGCCATCTTGTCCAATGGGGAAGACTCCTTGGTGCTCCTACTGACTGTCTATGATAACACACTTTCAGATCCATCTGTATTTTCATCAGGGAGAGAGATAGAGTCTTACACTGGGATCCTGATGACCTACACTAAGTCCTTCTGACCTAGATCTTCTCCAGCTCCAGTGAGATGTTGCCAGCCGTTCAGATGAGAACTTCCATGAGACTCTAAGTAACATACATTTTTAATCATCTCTTTACTTTTCCTTCAGGCTAAATCTCTCATAGCAATAATCTGATTGAGTGAGTTGTCAATGTGTGTTTTTATATTGCATTATGTTGAAAAAATTCCTGTTAGAATCTAATTCCTAAGAGGAGATTTCCCACTCTAGGGAGTGAAACTATAATTATAGTAGGAACCATGAACAGGAAGGGAAGGGATCTGAGATGAGTGAGAGGAGCCCCAGAGTAGGAACTGGGTGTCTGATTAGGTAAACTACCTAGAAAACCTAGATAATCATTATGGCAATTCACCTTGTAATTGAGTCTATTGAAAATATGTACACAAAAAAATGAAAATAATTTTTCCTTTATCAATCAGATATCTTCCTTAACTTACCTAATATATAAACATAGTCATCTTTATGGTGAATTGGCTATTTTAGAATAAAAATGGGAGCATTAATTTGTTTATTTGGATCCTTCCAACAATATTTCTTGGTAGTCAGTTGTGACTCATTCATTGCATTGGACTTTGGGCTTGGGAACATACGATCAGAAAATTGAGGGTTATATTGTGTTCATTTAAGATTTTATTTATGACACATAGTATCAGAGCTATTATAAGTGATATATTTGATTATATACATAGCTATATATTTGTTATTTTATTGATATAATTTTATAAATATAATTCTATAACCATATATTGTCATTTATTTAATTACTGCCTAGACAGTGCTACAAACATTGAGTCAATATTTATACAAAGAGCAAAGTGAAAAAGAGAGCTGAAGCTGGGTCTTGGATAAAGTGGAGTAGGGGGAAGAGTTTAAGGAATAGAAGGGATCACATTCAACTCTCTGAACATTTTCTTCCATAATTCCTGTTAGCCATTTAGATTCCACTAAAAAATCCTTGGCACAGTTAATATTTAAGCTTTGTACCAGTGCTCTACGTCTGTTCCTGTGATTCAGGTGAGAGGTAAGGTGACTGAAAGACAGCAGTGCAAAAACAGCGGTGTGGCTATCACACTTTCCACATCGTTGTGTGATAAAACCCGTTTTATTTTTACGTATAAAAATAGACTGTTAAACTTTGTGGGATTCCTCATTTCTGTGGTAATGAGGAATTACCAGCCCTGTTAATTAGTGCCCAAACAATTACTTCAACAAGTTTTTAATTTTACATCCTTCAAGGAAAAGTTGAGAGAAGTTTAAGTCTGTCAGCTTGAAACCACACAAATGAATAAATGGAGTTCTATATTGTAATATAAATTTAAAAACTTAAAACTGTCTCAAAGTTCATGGAAGATGAAACTTACCATATACAGTTGGTTTTACAAGTTAGCAAATTCATTTGCTAAAGCTAGTGATTGTAAAAATAATATCACATGTTATGGCATCCCTCAAGATTTTAGATTGCTTCCCCACACATGGGTTCACTTTTATTCACATATAGAAAACTATAAAACATTGATAGAAATGAAAGACCTACTACATACTGAGTTCACTGACTATAAGACTCAGTATTGTATAAATAATTAAAATCAGTTTTCTGTCAAATAGTTTTAGAATCACTTCAAATCTAATCTCTAAAATCCCTATACAATATTTTGTGACAGTGGATAAGATGAATCTAAAATTTATACAAAAATGCAAACAATCAAGAACAAGGAAGACAAATGCAGTGCTTAATGAGACAAATTTCTCTGCTGAATGCTTTTCTCTGCTGCGTAACTTCTGTTCTTAGAAAATAGCTCTTCTACCTCTATTAATGCTTGTCGCCTTGAAGTCTAATTTGTTTGGATTTAGTAAAACTAAGCTTATTACTTTTGAGGATTATACCACCACCGTAATGCCAACTCATTTTAAAGGTTAAAAATTAAGAGTGTAGAAATGACCAACAAGAGAAAATAAAACAATGGGACATAATAGAGTCCCAAAACGGACATGGCAACACTTCAGGATTGGGAAGGGGAGCGGGGGAAGATGATATCTTCAATAAATGGTGTTGTGTTTGGATATTCATATGAACAAAATGAATCAAGAGCCTTACTTCACCCATATAAAAAATTAAATTCAGAATGTACAAAGTAAAGCACTAAAACTTTTTTAGGAAAAAAAAATGAGTGTCAACATTGACTTGGTTTAATCAAAGCTTAAAAAAAGGTACAAAATCCAACCAGTAAAAAAAAAATAGTGATATATGCTGAATTAAAAATTTAAAAACCATTTTCACCACAAGGACAATAAAATAGTGAAAAAACAAGCTACAGATTAGGATGCTGCCATTCCTATACTCGACAAATGATTCTAAGCAGAATATATAAGGAATTCAAAGGAGAATATATAAGAATTCCAACAAATCAATTAAAAAAAAACAAATAGGAAACAAGCCAATATAAAATGAGCAAAAGACTTATACAAGTCCTCACAAAAGATGATACCCACATGGCCAGTACACTTGTGAACAAGTGCTCAACTTGAATGGTCATCAGGAAAATGGAATTTGAAACCACCATAGAATACCAGTGCGCACTGACATAAGCAGCTAAATGAAACAGACTGAAGATACCTGGTGTTTTGAGGATGTAGATCAAACTTTGAGGATGTTTTTGAGGAAATACATACTGTTCATGAACTTGCAAACAATTTACTTTGTAAAATTATTTTTCGGTGTATACTTGTGTTAAATGAGCATACACCTTATGATCCAACAGTTTAACTTTGGGGTTGTTATCGAACAGAACATGTACATTGTACATGTGTTCTCAAAACCAGCTCTTGTGGAATGGTTACAGCAGCATCAGGACCATTTCATAGCTCTAGACCAGGGGCCATCCATTTACGATGCATGTTCACAACAGAGCAGACTAGAATATTCTACAAGAATAAGGTGACTGAACCACATGCAACATCACAGTTAATCATAAAAATGTAACATTGAAGGAAAAAAACTCAGGCATAAAAGAGTATGTACTATATGTAAGTTTAAAACAAACAAAAGTCATCAATTGTGTTTGAAGATAAAATAGTGTTTATAGTTTTGATAGGGGCATTCAGGCAGCTTTGGGCTAATGTATTTTATCTGGATGTTGTATATATGAGTATATTTCTTTTATAAAAATTAGTCTTTATGATTTTCATTGGTGCACCTTTCTGTATATAGTCTAAATTAAAAAATTTATACTATAAGTACTCGATGTTATTAATAGGTTCTGAAAATTTTAGCAAAAGGACTTATAACAAAACCAATATTACCAATAGGCTCATTGATATAAATAAGAGTTAAGTTCCTTGGCATCTCATCAGCATTATAATGGAACAATATTATTCAAGGATCTACTGTAATTCATAAATGAATGTAGGGATTTCTGTTTTTTGTCATGAGGAAGGCAGTGAGAATAGATTTACTCTCCCATAGTGAAAAGAAAAACTGGACAAAATGAATGAAACTACTGGTTTTAGAGCAGAAAGTGCAAGATTGTGATTCCTTAGCGGGAACAATGATGTGAGTCCTACAATCACCTCGCTACTTTTCTTGGAGAACAGTCTAACTTTGCAGACAGTGATGTGGGGTGAGGAATTCAAAGCCGAGCCAAGTGGTCTCACTGAGTTGAGAAGTTCAGGAGACAGATCAGAATTTGGGGGTGGGGGAGGCCGTGGTGGTTGAAATTTGCTAATTAGTCTATCCTCTGTTCCCATACATCTGAGAAAGAAGAGAAAAAACTTGATTTATTTTATTTTAGATTACCTCATCCACAATAGATGTTTAGCATTTAGCACTCAAATTATTCTAGTTATTCAATATATAAAAATTATGTGTAATGATTGATAATTCTGTCAAGTGATACATAAAATATTTAATATGGGAAGACAGAATCTACCTTGGACTAAAAAGGAATGTGTTTTTAAGGTATCTTAAATTGGCATTGAGTTTATTAAGTTTTTTTCTTTAGGTTCAGAAAGCAGATAGACCAGAAAAACAACCTCCCCAGCTCCCCTAGCCCTAAATACAGTGGGCCTTAGAGAAGCAGCGGCTTTCCCTTTTAGTCTTAAGGGATTAGTATCACCTATAACATATGAATTAGCTGAGCCTCTGAGAGGCCTTGTATTGACCTCAGTCATTTTGTGCAGCAATTCTTCAAAAGCAGGCCAGGGACTCACTGGTGAACACGCTTGCAATACTGATGTTTGTGCTGTGGAAAATTTTAGGAAGGGAATTCTATTTTCCTGAACAAGTTTCCAAGCACTAAACTCTCTTTCAAATAATAAAAGAGATTAGAGACTAACTTAAGGAACAGATTCAATTTTTCAATATGGCGTTAATAGGGGCAAAACAAAGAGACAGATTGCATTGACAAGGAAACAAAAATGGATAATGGATTTAATGGCTTGAGTTCTAATGGAAAAAATAACATTCTCCATGAGATTGCCGTATTTTTTTAAAATGTGGCAACCATTAATAGTTCATATGTGGACCAAAAAAAAAACCTATATGGTGGCATATAAATCATTAAAAAGTTTTCAGCAAAGTCAAGTAGAGAAATATTTCTGTTGCCTTTTGCTTATTGTCTTCTTCATTGTTCTTATTTTCAATGATTTCTCATGTGCTCAATATCATTTTCAGTAATGTTTGTTGCATTGAGTATTAACCTGTAGTTTTCAACTTTTTAAAATAAAAAGTACCAATAAGAAGAAACATAAAGCTAATTTGCATGTTAGGGTAATCATTTGTGTGGGATTTGGGACAAGTATATATGATAGAATTGTTAGATTCAGTATGTAATCGGATAGCTAATAGAGGGACATTTTAATTCATAATTTTGTTCATTGTCCCTGTCTGTTGTTTAAGATATTCATGAAAGGTCAACCAACTAAAACCTCTGAAAATCCCATGAAATCAATGGACTAATAATAGTGTATTTATGACCATATCCCCTCATTTTATAAATGATTTAGGTGGTAAACATTTTGAAAATAGTTGGAAAAGCCCTTGATTTAAACTATAGAGGAATAAATAAGTAACTAGAAGAAATGATAACAATATGATGAAAGGTGGGGTTAAAATGTTATTTCTATCAAAATGCAAAAAGAACATACCTTAAGTATGCTGATTGATCCCAGGACAGAAAAAGGCATGAGGACTCAAAGGGATAGGATATAATAACAGGTTGATGTTTGGAAATGAATTTAGTGTTGTCAGTGTATAAATAATAATTGTGATTATTTTATGAGAGAAAGGGAGGGAGGGAGAGAGAACAGACCTTAGCAAAGAGAAGGCAAGTAATTGAATCCTAAAATTAAAATGCCTAATAAGAAAAGATAAATAATAGAAAATTACAAATCAGAAATGTATTTTCAATCCTACTTCACAAAGTATTTATTTGGGCACTTGTGATATGTATCAGTTCTTTAGAATGGCCTATGAGCTACTCTCCATGACTTTCTCACAGTGTTACTTTTTCTTCAGAAGCAGTTAAGTAAACTAATGAGCATACCAGTGAAAAGAATTACTATGACAACAATTCAAGCATGAGAAATTGGAGAGGAAAAGCATCTTGATGTTAACTCAGTCTCAAATCATAATAGGTGAGCATTATTGTGTTTGATTCTAATTTTCCATGGTATGGCTTTGTGTCCACTCATAATCATTAGATCTTATTAAACATCCCTCGAAGAACAACATCATGCTAAATACTAACCAAAGAAAAGTTATGATATTTAGAACTTTATTTTTATAATATTCATTGAGAAACAAAGAACATTTTAAATTACTTAGTTTTTTAAGCCTCTCTGCCCCAACATACCATGTACTTCAAAGTTAGGTAGGTATACTCTTCATGGAAATGTTAGTTTTCACATTAGTTTGCAAAAGGGTACCTGTGTCCCTAAATATAACTCACTGAGAACAGTTTCCAAACTTTACTGTGTTTCCAAACTTTACTGAGAACAAAATAATAATAATAATAATAATAATAGACCAAAATCAAAAGCAACAAAAATGTTTCTCTTAGTAGCTGCATTTACATAGAGGAGTAAATTTACTAAGAATAGTCAATGATTTATTGAGAACTGAACTAAAAGTTATGGATGGAAACAAAATCGATAAGAAGAAATGTGAAACTAATTTGTATGCTAGAATAATTTTTGGTGCTATTCTGTTGACAGGGTATATATGGTGGACATTTTTAGATTCAGTGTGTGATTGGCTAACCAAGGGATATCTTAGTACCTAATTTTTTTTTTTTTAAGAGAGAGGGGGAAAGGGAGGGAAAAAGAGAGGGAAAGAAACATCAGTGTGAGAGAGAAACATCAACTGGTTGCCTCTTGTATGCGCCCCGACCAGGGATGAAACCTGCAACCCAGGCCTGTGCCCTGACCAGGAATCAAACCAGCAACCTTTTGCTTTATAAGCCGATGCCTGACCAACTGAGCCACACCATTCAGGGTAGTACATATTTTTAACTATCTTTGTCTGGTATGTAAGATAGTCAAAAGGTATAAACTAGCCAAAAGGCTTTTATTTGTGACTAAACATATCCCAATCTTTGCTTTTCAAAAATATGTATATATATTTTTTTTTTACTGTAGCACTTTCATTTTCCTCACAACCACCTGTTGCTGGGTCCAATGTTCTCACATAAGAGTAGAAAATGAAAAACTGTCATCTCTTAAAGAAGTGAGAATTGCATACATAAATTAAAAGGATGAATAAATTTACAGGTGGAAATGCAAACCATTTTCCAACTCAAGGCAAATAATAAGCCAGATGTTCTGGCAGGAAACATCAGCTAAGAAAGGAAATGGGTCCAAACTCTTGGACCTGCCTCACCCCATCAGACTGGCAGGACAGAAACGACAACATGTTCAAGAATCATGTCAGCCTCAAGAGAAATCTTGGAATAGGTAGCTCCTGAATGGTAATACCCTGCACACATCAGGGTCTCACAATTCTCATCAAGCCTCTGGATTTCTCTCCCAGAAACATATTCTTATGTAAGCCACCAAATGACTGACGGCAGGTACAGGGTTTTAGATCAAAGATATGTATAGGGTATTAAAGATGTACCAAGGATGCAGTTAACTTAAATACAAGGTCAAAATCAGCAACCAGGCATACAGTCCAGTGCTAAGATCAGATACAAACTTCAAGGACAATTTCGTTTGGAAGGCTTATTCTAGTTTCATGAGGCCAGCATGAGGTGAATACATTTGCCAGGGCAAACTTAGACTTGATCAACTCATGCAGCAAATGCTACACATTTGCCCACAGTCCATTTAGAAGCATTGGCAGTGGACAGTGGAGGGGCCTGACTCGTCATATGCTGATCCACATCTGCCAGAAGGTGGATAGCAAGGCCAGGATGGAGCCACCAATCCACACTGAGTACTTGGGATCAGGTGGGCAATGATCTTGATCTTCATCATGCTGGGAGCCAGGGCCTGTGATCTCCTACGACATCCTGTCTGTGATGCCAGCGCATGTGAAGATACCACCAGACAGCACTGTGTTAGCACCTTAGAGATGTCGAGGTCACACTTCATTGATGAAGTTGGATGAGGTCTCATGGATGCCACGGTATTCCACACGGAGGGAAGAGGGCTGGAAGACTCCTCTGGACACCTGAACCACTTGTTGCCGATGGTAGTCACTGGCCCATCAGGTAGCTCATAACTCTTCTCCGGGGAGGAGGACACAGTGGTGGCCATCTCCTGCTTGAAGTCCAGGGTGACATAGCAGAGCTACTCCTTGATGTCATGCACAATTTCCTCTTGGCAGTGGTGATGAAGCTGTAACCACCCTCCATGAGGATCTTCATGAGGTAGGCTGTCAGTCTGGGCCGGCCAGGTCCAGATGCAAGATGACATGGCGGAGGGTGTAACCTTCCTAGATGGGCACAGTGTAGGTGACCCTGTCCCCAGAGTCCATAACAATATCAGTGGTGCATCCAGAGATGTGTGGGAACAGCATGGCCTGGATGGCCATGTACATGGCAGGAGTGTTGAAGAACTCCAACATAATCTGAATAATCTTTTCATGGTTGGCTTTGGGGTTCAGGGGGGCCTCTGTCAGCAGCAAGGGGTGCTCCTTGGGGTCCACGTGCAGCTCATTGTAGAAAGTGTGGTGTCAGATCTTCTCCATATTGTCACATTTGATGATGATGCCATGCTTGATGGGTTAATACAGGGTCAGTATGCTGCACTTGTTCTGGGACTAGTCACCCATGTAGCTGTACTTCTGCCCCTCTGACATCATGCCCACCATGATGCCCTGGTGTTGGGGACACCCAACAATGGAAGGGAACATGGCTCAGGGGGCTTCATCCCCAGCAAAGCCATCTTTACACATGTCAGAGCCATTGTCAATGATGAGCTCAGTGATCTCTTCTTCCATGGTCATCTGAGAGGGCAGAGGTCGCGACACATGGATAGCAGAGCAGTGAGAGTGCAAGGGCTACAGTCTGGCTGCAGTGAGTCAAGATCATTTTTCCTTGACTCCGAAGCACTATACACAGTCATTTTTTAGAGTATATGACTTTATCAAAATATAGATTAATTGTTAGTCTTCTGTGTTCTCTCATTGCTTTAGATGGAAATACTACTCATAATTTTTTTAGCTTTATTGAAGAATAATTGACAAAATTGTATTATTACAGTGTACAATATGATGATTTAACCTATATATACTTTGCGAAATGATTACCACAATCAGGTTAACACATACCTTTTTTGTGTGTTTGGCTTAAGGTCTCCTCACAGCAAATTTGTAGTATGTGTACAATGCACTATTATCAACTATAATCATTGCGCTGTACCTAGATCCCTAGAGCTTATTTATTTTATAACCAAAGGCTTGAACCCTTTGACCAGCATCTACCGTCCTTCACACCTCCCCATCCATCCCCTCAGCTTCTGATAACCACCATTGTGCTCTCTATTTCTATGAGTTCTACTTTTTATAGGTTCCATATATAAGTTTTTGTCTTTGTCTGGCTAATTTCACTTAGCATGGTATCTTCTAGATTTATCCATACTATTGCAAATGACAGGATTTCTTTCTTTTTCATGGCTAAGTAATAATTTCTTATTCTGCTGTGTATGTGTACATAAAAATGTATATTTATATTTATATATATATAAAATCTCCAGAAAATGTCCAGAAATTGTTAACACAATGAGAATGGTTTGCATGACATCAGTGTAACCTGGCCCCCAAGGACAGTGGACTGCAATATGCATGTATGAACAACGACGACCTCATTGTACTAGTGAGTGGGGGTGGTAGATTCCACTGAGTGAGCATGTGTATTGTGTGGCCTTCACACTCAAAATGACTGAATGAGTAGAGCAATGAATATACATCAAATTTTGCATTAAGCTTGAACATTCCTCCACAGAAACTATTCATATGATTCAGAAGGCTGCGATTATGGACAACTGGTGATTGGCAGGTTCATAATGACAATGCACCCATTCATACATCATGTCTTGTGCAGAGTTTTTGGTTTAATATCAAATCACCCAGGTGACTCAGCCCCTTACAGCCCAGATTTGGTGCTCTGCGACTTCTGGCTTTTCCCAAAACTAAAATCATCTTTGAAAAGGAAGAGATTTCAGACTGTGGATGAGATTCAGGAAAATTCAATGGGGCAGCTGATGGCAATTGGTCCCAAGCTGCCTAATTGGAAGGGAACTGAGGTGTCATTGTCTTGTTTATAAAGCTTCTTGTATCTTCTTCAATAAATCTTTATATTTTTCATATTACGTGGCTGCATACTGTCTGGACAGACCTCATATATACCTCATATATATCATATCTTCTTTATCCATTCATGTGTCATTGGGAACATATGTTGTTTCCATATCTAGGTTATTGGAATTCATGGGTGTACAGTTACCTCTTTAAGACACCAATTTTGTTTTGGTTGAATATATACCCAGAAAGGGATTGCTGAACATATGGTTGTTCTATTTTAAATATTTTTTGAGACAACTCTGCACTGGCTGGACTATTCTATATTACCACTGATAGTATACAAATATTCCCTTTTCTACACATCCTTGTCAGCACTTGTTTGTTGTCTTCTTGATAAAATTTATCTTAATGGGCGTGGGTGATATTTTTCCCTGTTACGTTCTTATTGCCCCTGTCAAAAATTAGTTGACAGTATATGTATAGTTTTAGAGCTGGACTCTATACTCTGTTCTATTAGGCTATGTGTTTGTTGTTATGCTAGTACCATACTGTTTTGATTACTAGAGTTTTATAGTATAGTTTGTATCCTGAAACTTTCCTGAATTTATTTATTAGTTCCCACATTTTTACTGGTGGAATCTTTTGGGTTGTTTATGTATATATTCATGTCATATGCAAACAGAGCCAATTTTACTTCGTCCTTTACAATTTGGATACTTTTTTTTTCTTGCCTGATTGATTGAGCTAGGACTTCTAGTACAGTGTTGAATAGAACTGGCCAGAGTGGGCATCCTTGTCTGTTTTTCTAATCTTAGTTAATGTTACCTATAGACTTATTAAATATGTCCTTTATAATATTGAGAATATATTCCACCTAATACATAATATTTTAGCATTTGTAACAAGAAAGGATGTTGAATTTTGTCAAATGCATTTTTGCATTTATTGAGATGATCATATGATTTATCCTTCTTTTTATTAATTCTGTATCTCACATTTGTTGATTTGTGTCTGTTGAACAGTCCTTGCATTCTAAGGATGAATCCTACTTGATAAATCCCACTTGATCGTTGTGCATGATCATTTTAATGTGCTGTTGAATTCTGTTTGCTAGTATTATGTTGAAGATCTTTGCATCTATGTTTATCAAGGATATTGGCTTGTCATTTTCTTTTCCTGTGGTGTCCTTGTTTGACATTGGTATAAGGAAAATTCTGGCCTCATAAAATGAGTTTACTATTGTTCCCTCTTATTTAACTTTTTGGAAGACTTTTGGAATGATGGGCATTAATTCTTCTTTGAATATTTAGATTTCACCAGTAAAACAATCAGATCCTGGGCTGTTCTTTGTTGGGAGGCCTCTCTGTGCATTAGGCTCTGCTGCCTTAAGGGAGGGGTGACATGGATAAAGTGAAACTGTTATTTTAATCTTGCCAATTAGTCCAATCTTGGCTTTTTTGCTGCTCCAATGGTTCTGATGGACCTTTTCCACTTGCTTCCTGGACTTTCACAAAGGTGCTCTCGTCCATGGGTTATTGTAAAAATTGATGCTCTTTTGGGGAAAAAAAATGGTAGATAATTCCTATTCCATTTTCTAGTACAAATGTTTTATTAGTCCCAAACTTATGCATGGATATAGATAAACTTTTGAATAATTAGAAAAAGTTAACCCTTGGAGAACTGGACCATCATCTCCAGCTTACATGTTAATGAAAGAAGCTTAGAGTAAAGTGAAATAAATGTAAGACATGTTTCTGGACAAAGCCTAGGGAGGACAAATGAGCTCAGTGTAGAGGTGGAAGAAGTCAGTCAACCATTATACTGACAGCCTCCTATGAGTTTCCTAGAGGCCACCGAAGGAACCAAGACAGTGCTTTTGGAATCTAAACAAGTGAAAAGCTTTTGTTCTCATTCAATATATGACCAACCACTTCACCTCACTGTCACATCCTCAGCTACTCTTATAAGATCTATGCAGAAGAAGCTCTGCTAATAATTCCACAAACTCACATGACAAATACAGATTTGTACAAATTCTTTTAGTGGGCTTTACATATTTTTGCTTCTCACTGCACATGTTCAAAAATCCTGCCTGGTAGCCATCTTGCTGCTTTCTCTAGTGATGTGTGCCTGCCTTTGTTGTCAATCATTCCCTCAAAGACAGTTCCCATATGCTGAGAATTCACTGTTAACTGTTTTTCCACCCTGGTTGCTACCTGAACACAACACCCCTCAATGCAAAACAGTCCAACCTCACCCCAGCTCTTTTCTTCTAAAGGATAGAAAGCTCCCCTGTACCAATTAGTTATTCCTCTTCCAGACTCCTGCTACATCATACCAGCACATGCCTCTGCAGAAAATTTCCAAAATTTTGCTTCTGCTTTGCATTTTTCAAACTGGGTCAGCTTCTGCTTGTTTTCTGCTTAACATTTTACTCAGCTTCAAGAATGCATTTTGTCTTTGCAAATGAGATAAATGGGAACTGCTGCAGGAACTCGTGTAACTCAGAAGGTTTCAGTCTCTGCCATAACCTATTCAGGAAACAGAGCTTCCAAACACTTGCTCTAATGCCCTGTTGGACTAAATAATGAAAACATAACAGAAAGAGTTATATCATCTTCCACATGATCATTAGCAAAAGTGAAGTTTGTCTCAAAAGGTTAGAGGTTTAAATAATTAGGAGTTACAGCCAAGCTATGATGAAAAGTAGTTTACTGTTTCAAATAGCACCCTGTTGCTGATCTAAAGAGGGGAAGAGAGAAAAATCAAGTCTGAGAGCAACTATAGAGGAGAAAGCATATTTCACATAGCAAATCTTTGAAACCACTGCATATTATCTGAGCTTGAGTTCCTGGGCATTTTTGTGTTATGTGGCAAAAACAATTAAGTGACTTAAAAGTGTCATGATGTCTTTCAAAAATTTGACTAGCAAGATCATGACAAATGAGGAGAAACTGATTAAAACGAATTTTGCTATAAGCTTAAAAAATGCATGACATTATGATATTGTTATATTTTACTGCTATCTTTTAAAAAAGGCCAATTAAAATAATTTTACTCCCAAATTTTAGGAATTGGAATATGTACATTATATGCCCTATTTCTATGTGCATGTGGCTGACTGTAAATGTTGGGCTACAGAATTTGGAAACATGAAATTAGCCAGTAGGGCATGGAATAAAATATCAAGTAAATATTCTTCCTTTGCTCTGTTTTTTCCATTCATTTTCTTCCAGAATGGTCAAAACTAGCCAAAGAAGTTCTGCAGAATTTCATAAGAGGGCTACTACTATGACTAATTCATGTCAAATCATTACAATATATCAAAGCTTTTTTAAAAAAAATCAAAATAACAATATATACCTTAGCAAAGAATACAAAAGAAATCTTATTCAATTTGCATTTAAATTTACTATGTTTCATAATGCTTATTTGGACTGACTCATTTTAATTAGAGTAGTCAGATTATCATTGAATATCAAATATGCTTAAAAACTACATCATCCATGCATCTGAATAAAAATTACAGGGAATATTAATAATGGTAACTACACAGCATCAATATAATTGATTTTTTCTATCACAACATTTATTGCCAGAGGTCACAATGTGAAGTCATGGATTTTTGTAAGGACGTCTAAATAGTCAAAGAAGAAGGGAAGAGAACAACAAAAATATGAAGCTTATGATCTTTATTTTTTTAATTTTTATTGAATTTATTGGGGTGACATTGGTTAATAAAATTATATAGGTTTCAGATATACAATTCTATAATACATCTTCTGTATATGTATTGTGTACATATGATCTTTAAAAAAACAATTTTGAAGTTAGGAATTAACAAAGAATTACGGGAAATGAATTATATACAGAACAAAAGTGAAACTTCCTAAATCAATATTACTCCTTCTATTTTTTTTTGCATATTTTTGTAGGCATGTCTCTCTGTGTATATCCACACATACAAATATATTAAAATTGTTATGTTATGGAGAGGAGCAGAAGATGGCAGACAGCAAAGTAGGTGGGAGCTGAACCCACTTGCTCGTGCACTCAACTGGAACAACTAGCCAATCTTCCAAAGAACAGAGTGAACAGCCAACAGAATTCCAGCTGATATGAAGTTTGGAAGCCAAAGGTTGCAAAGGATGTGTAAAAATGGACATGTAAGACAATAAGATCGGGTGCTGTGAGAAGACCAAAGAGAGACCCAGAAAGAAGTTGGAAGACTAATACCAGCAACTGAGACAAATTTCACTTTCCTTCAGAACTTGCATTTTATTTTTTTATTTAAAATTTTTAAAATTTATTAGCTTTTAATGTTTTTATTTATTTATTTTTAAAAATTGTTTTGTTGTTCAAGTACAGTTGTCTGCATTTATCCTCTACCACTCCCTAATTTATTAATTTTTTATCTCTCTTCTTTCTGTTTAGTCTTTTTTTGTTTTGTGTTTGTTTAATTCTATTGTTTGATTGTTTTTTTTATTCTCTCTTTCATACTGTATTTTAATTTTTCTTCTTTTACTTCACTCATATTCCAATAACACATTAGAGTCGTGAATTCTGGCCAGCAAGATTCATATGCCATGGCAGCATGTCAATAATTTCACACGTAATACACTGGACCAGAAATTCCGGGACCATGCATCCCCTCCATTATCATCTGGGAGAGGCCTCAAGTGCAGTCTTGACTGGCTTTTTATTGCTGTTCTCTGGAACATTACATCAGAATGGTACCCATTAACCATGTGTAGATTGTAGATTCGCTTTAGGTGGTAGACAACCCAGAAGGTACATCAAAAGGATTATGCAAAGACAAGAGGTATGGCTGAACTTTGAAGGATTAGCATTGGTCTAAGGAAGCTAGTTAAGCATCAGCATTTGTTCTTTTGATCCAGGGAGAGAGAGGTTTTAGCAAGAACAAGTTTTAAATCTAAGAAATATGCATCATGATTTACCCACAGGAAATTCCACTGTCACACACGTGGGTCCTGCTTGCCATCTCATGTTCCACAGGGGTTCTTGCTCCCTTAGATGTGAAACATTAGAGCTGCAATTCCCATGGTGGGATGCATGAATTTCCTTTACACTAGACATGGTCTTTTACTTTTTATTCAGATTATATATTCCTATTGTTATTCCAAATCCCACACAGCACACTTCCCTGCTCTTTATCCATTTCTCCATCTTCCTGAACTTTATTACTGTGGTGGCTAACTTTATTCTCTCATACACTATGCCAAGTTTCTATCCCTTACTCTCATTATTATATTACCATCTAACCATGCATAAGCACTCTGCTTTCTAAAGTCAGCTCACATTCTTTTTCCCTTCTAATAAGACTCTTATCTCTTCTTCACATTTTATAAAAAATGCCTAGTTGGGTGAAATATCACGGTTGTTGCTGTACTTCTCCAAAAGGTCTCCTATCTGTTACCTACTTGTTAGTACTTTAAATCCCATAGAATACTCTCCCACTGTCTTACTCCATTTTGCCTTCACTCTGCCCCCTGATCACATACAAGTCAAGGTGGGAGTTGTGAACACCAGCAAACACTCTGGAGGGGAGAACATACCAACAAAGGAGCCACCAACAGGTAAAGCCCAAGCCCAACAAGAGAGCCCACAGAAGTGGAAGAAAGGGCAACACTTGAGCATCCAGACAAAGAGATCAAAGAAAGAGCACCACTGAGTCCCACAGAACTCTACTACAGAATTTCACTCTATGAAGACAGGTGGCAAAGCAGAGCATTGGAAATTACAGAAACAAACAAAAAGAGTCACCTAAAATGAGGAGACAAGACAGAGCCCACCATCAAAAGGAATGGAAGACTCCCCTGTAAAAGAGCTAAATGAAATGGAGGCAAGCAAACTGTCAGATATAGAATTCAAAAGACTGGTTATAAGGATGCTCAAGGAACTCACAGACAACTACAAGGGACTGAATGGGAACTATAACATTATGAAAAAGGAAATAGAAACTATAAACAAGCACCAGGAAGAAATAAAGAATACAATTTCTGAAATTAAAAAAAAAACACTAGAGGGAATTATAAGCAGGTTGGATGAAGCAGAGGACCAAATTAGTGAGCTAGAAGACAAGATAGACAGAAATACCCAGGTAGAACAGCTGCATGAAAAAAGACTAAAAAAATGCGAAGATACCTTAAGGGAACTGCAAGACAACATTTGAGTCATAAGAATACCAGAAAGAGAAGAAAAGGAGCAAGGGATAGAAACCTTGTTTGAAAAAATGATTACAAAAACCTTTCTGAAGCTGGAGAGGGGAAAAACCACAAAAGTTAAGGAAGCACAGAGGGTCTCAATAAAAGAGGAACCCAAAGAATCCTACCCCAAGACACATCATAAATAAAATGTCAAGTTTTAAAGACAGAAAGAGAATCTTAAAAGCAGCAAGGGAGAAACAAGAAGTAACATGTGAGAGAGCTCCAATAAGTCTACTAGCTGACTTCTCAACAGAAACACTGTAAGTCAGAAGGCAATGACAAGAGATATTCCAAGTAATGAAAAGCAAAGACCTACAACCAAGGTTACTCTATCCAGCAAAACTCTCAAGTAAAATAGAAGGTCAAATAAGGAGTTTCCCAGACAAAAGTAGACTGAAAGAATACACCTCCACCAAACCAGCACTGCAAGAATAGGCTAAAGGGATTGCTCTAAGAAGAGGAAGAAAAAGAGCAAGAGAGAGAGAGAGGAACACAGGTACAAAGGGGGGGAAGTGAATAAGTACCTATTTATAATAACCTTAAATGTTAATAGATTAAATGCTCCAATCAAAAAGACATAGGGTAGCTGAATGGATAAGAAAACATGATGGACACATACGCTGCCTACAAGAGACCCAACTCAGAACAAAAGACCTACACAGACTGAAAGTGAAGGGTTGGAAAAAAATATTCCAAACAAATGGACAGGAAAAAAAAAATCTGGGGTACTAATACTTATATCAGACAAAATAGGCTTCAGAACAACAGCCTTAAAAAGAGACACTGAAGGACACTTCGTAACACTCAAAGGAAGAATCCATCAAGAAGAAATAAACATTGTAAGCATATATGCACCGGACATAGGAGCACCCAAATATATAAGCAAACTCTTGGAGGACTGCAAGAAAGATATAGCCAGCAACACATTTATGCTACGGGGTTTTAACACCCCACTGTCGGAAGTGAATAGATCTTCCAAACAAAATATCAACAGGGTATTGCAGCATTGAACAATGTCCTAGATCAAAAGGACTTAACTGATATATAGAATCTTTCATCCCAATGAAGCAAAATACACATTCCTTTCAAATGCACATGGAATGTTTTCAAAGATAGACCACATGATAGGTCACAAAATAAGGCTCAACAATTTCAAGAAAATTGAAATCATATCAAGCATTTTCTTGGGCCACAAGGGTCTGAAACTAGAAACCAACTTCAAGGAAGAAACTCAAAAAATACTCAAACTCACAGAGGTTGAATAGCATGGTATTAAACAATGAATGGGTTAAGAATGAGGTCAAAGAAGAAATAAAAAATTTCTGGAAAATTATGAAAATGAACACACAACAGTTCAAAACTTATGGGACACAGCAAAGGCAGTCCTGAGAGGGAAGTTTATGCCATACAGGCCTACCTAAAAGAGGTAGAGACATTTCAAATAAACAACCTAACCTACATCTACAAAAACTGGAGGAACAACAGCAGACAAACTCAGAGTGAATAGAAGGAAGGAAATAACCAAGATCAGAGCAAAATTAAAGGAATAGAGACTAAAAGAACAATTCAAAAGACCAATAAATCCAGGAGCTTGTTCTTTGAAAAGATAAACAAAATTGACAAGCCTTTAAGCAGACTCATCAAGAAAAAAGAGAGAGGACCCAAATAAACTCAATCAGAAATGAAAGAGGAGATATTACAACTGATACCACAGAAATACAAAGGATTGTAAGAAATTACTACAAACAACTATATGCCAAGAAATTTGAAAAACTGAGTGAAATGGACAAATTTCTAGAAAAATATAATCTTTCAAAACTATATGAAAAAGAAGCAGAAAGCAGGAACAGGCCAATAACAGCTGGTGAAATCAAAGCAGTAATCAAAAAATTTTGGGCACACAAAAGCTCTAGACTGGATGGTTTCACAGGAGAATTTTACAAAACGTTTAAGGAAGAGCCAACCCCTGTTCTCAGACTATTCCAAAAAATCCAAGAAGAGGGAAGACTCATAAACATGTTTTATGAAGGCAGCATCATCCTAATCCCCAAAACAGGTAAAGACACAACAAAGAAAGAAAACTACTGGCCAATGTCACTGATAAACTTAGACGTTAAAATCCTCAGCAAAATATTGACAAACTACATCCAGCAATACATTAAAAAGATCATACACCATGATCAAGTGGAACTCATTCCAGAGATGCAAGGATGTTACAATATTTGCAAATCAATAAAAATAATACATCACTGTATTGCAGTCTGTAAAGGCCAGGCAGGTCCACTCTAGCTTTGAGGAGATGGAAAAAAATGCTCAGAGCCATGGGGTTGCTTGACATATCTTTATCCACAAGTGGGCAAGCCACGCATGCTGCAAGCTGTGTGTGTGTAGTGAGAAGCCCTACTGTCTTAAGTTCTTGAGGTGAACAAAGCTAGAAAAATAGCAGAAAATTATATAACATAACATAATTCTGTGCATGTGAGCCCTCTTCATGTTAGAGGAACAGTTTATGACACCCAGTCTCAAGGCTATAAGAATACTACTTATCAGGCCCCTTCAAAGCTATGGGAACATTGCATCCCTTAGTCACCCAGACACCTGGGTGAGGAAGCCAGACTGCTTTCATTTACCCTACAATCACATAAACAAAAGGAAACAAAAAATCACATGATCATGTCAATAGATGCCGAAAAAGCATTTGATAAAGTATAGCACCCACTCATGATAAAAAACACTCAGCAAAGGGGGAGTAAAGGGAGTATACATCAACATAATAAAGGCCATATACTAGAGACCTAAAACCAACATCATACTCAATGAGCAAAAAATAAAATCTTTCCCACTAAGATCAGTAAGAAGACAAGGATGTCTGATTTCGTCACTTCTATTCAACATAGTATTGGAAGGCCAAGTCACAGCAATCAGACAAGGAAAAGAAATTAAAGGCGTCCAATCTGGAAAGGAGGAAGTAAAACTGTCACTGTTTGCAGTCGCCATGATAGTGTACACAGAAACCCTATAGACTCTACGGAAAAACTACTCAACCTAATAAGTGAATTTGGCAAAATAGTGAGATACAAAGTCAATACCATACGATCTCTCTATTAACAGAAACCTAATCAACAAAATGAAAAAGAAAGCAAAGTATAGCCAAAGATATTGAAATTGAGAACAGGCTGACAGTGAACAGAAGGGAGAGGGGAGGGGATAATGGGGGAAAAAGGTGAAGAGTTTACAGGAACAATTATAAAAGACATATGGACAATAACAAGGGGGGGGGTGAAAATGGGGGAGGGAGGTGGAGAGGGCTGGGATGGTAGGGGGGGAAAGGCAGAAAACTACTTGAACAGAAATTAAAACAAACAAACAAACAAAAGTCAATATTCAGAAATCAAAGCCATTTTTGTATGCCAACAATGAAATATCAGAAACAAGGTGGGGGAAGGGGGGAGGGGAGGGAGAGGATGCAAATAACTGTAATTGAACAACAATAAAGTAATTAAAAAAAATTAAAAAAAAAAAGAAACAGAAGTCAGGGGAAAACATCCCATTTGCTATAACAAAATGAAAAATAAAGTCTGGAAATAAACCTAACCAAGGAGTTAAAAGACCTGTACTCAGAAAAATACACAACGCTGAAAGAAAAAATTAAGAAAGACACAAATAAATGGAAGCATAGACTGTGTTCATAGATTGGAAGAATTGACATCATCAAAATGTCCATACTATCCAAAGCAATTTATAAATTTAATGCAATCCCTATTAAAATACCAATGACATATTTCACAGATGTAAAACAAACATTTCAAATTTTTTAAAAAATGTATTTTTTTATTTATTTTTAGAGAGCAGGGAAAAGAGAGAGAAAGAGAGGGAGAGAAACATCAATGTGTGGTTGCCTCTCATGTGGCCCCCACTGGGACCTGGCCTGCAACCTAGGCATGTGCCCTGACTGGGAATCGAACCTGCGACCTTTGGTTCGCAGCCTGCCCTCAATCCACTGAGCTACACCAGCCAGGGCACATTTCAAAATTTTATATAGGATAATAAACAACCCCAAATAGCGCCAGCAATTTTGAGAAAGAAGAACAAAATAGGAGGGCTCACAATATCTGATCAAACTATATTACAAGGACACGGTAATCAAAATAGTCTGGAACTGGCATAAGAACAGACACATAAACTTATGGAACAGAATAGAAAGCCCAGAAATAAACCCAAGTCCTTACAGTCAATTAATATTTGACAAAGGGGAAGTGGCATAAAACGGAGTAAAAATAGCCTCTTCAACAAATGGTGTTGGGAGACCTAGACAGCTATATGCAAAAAAATGAAACTCAACCACTAACTTATACCATACACAAAAATAAACACAAGGTGGGTAAAAGACTTAAATATAAGTTGCTACACCATAGAAGTCCTAGAGGAAAACATAGGCAGGAAAATCTCAGCTGTGCCACACAGCGATATTTTCACTGATATGTCCCATAGAGCAAGGAGCATAAAGGAAAGAATAAAGAAATGGGACTTCATCAAAATAAAAAGCTTCTGAACAGCTAAAGAAAACATCAGCAAAATGAAAAGGGAGCCAATCATATGGAAAAATACATTTGCAAATGATAGCTCAGACAAGGGTTTGATCTCAGAAATATATAAAGAACTCACATGACTCCACTCCAGGAAGACAAACAACCTAATTAAAAAATGGGCAAAGGACCTGAACAGACACTTCTCCAAGGAGGACATATAGCTGGCCCACAGGCAGGTGAAAGGGTGCTCAGCATCACTAGCCATCAAAGAGATGCAAATTAAAACCACAATGAGATACCACTTCACACCAGTCAGAATGGCCATCATAAACAAATCAACAAACAAGTGGTGGAGAGGCTGTGGAGAAAAGGGATTCCTAAGGAACACTGCTGGTGGGAATGCAGACTGGTGCAGCCACTGTGGAAAACAGTATGGAATTTTCTCAGAAAATTAAAAATGGAACTGCCTTTTGACCCGGCAATTCCATTGCTGGGATTATACCTTAAGAATCCTGAAACACCAATCCAAAAGAACCTATACGCCCCAATGTTCATAGCAGCTCAATCTACAATAGCCAAGTGTTGGAAACAGCCTAAGTATCCATCAGTAAATGAATGGATCAAAAAACTGTGGTACATTTATACAATGGAATTCTACACAGCAGAAAGAAAGAAGGAGCCCCTACCCTTTGTGACAGTATGGATGGATCTAGAGAGCATTATGCTAAGTGAAATAAGCCAGGCGATGAAAGACAAATACCATATGATTTCACCTATAAGTGGAACCTAATGAACAAAACAAACAAGCAAGCAAAATATAACCAGAGTCATTGAAATAAAGAAAAAACTGGCAATAACCAGATCAGAGGGAGGAGAGTGATAATGGCAGGAAAATAGGGGAAGTGTTGTCAAAAAACATGTATCAAGGACACATGGACAGAGCCAAAGGGGGTGTGATCGAGGGGGAGAGGAAGGGATCCATAGGTTGAAGAAGGAGTGTGGGGTGGAAATGGAGACAACTGTGCTAGAACAACAACAACAACAAAAAAAGTACAGAAAAAAACAAAAAAATAAATAAATATTGTAGTAGATGTAAAAAAGTGTGAAATTGTTATGTTATGAAGCTGCTGCTCACCCAATGTACATCTGAGATAAAAGTGAAAAAGAAAGTTATGTCCATAAAAATTTAACTTCTCATTCTTGAAGTACAAAATATTTTCCTTTCTCTTTTATCATCGAATTTACTTACAACAAAAGGAAATCATACTTGAACATCCATTTGTTCTACAGTGATCTTTCCATCTAGAGCAAGCAGCTTCAGATAAAGATCTGTTTTAGACTGCTTTTCTATTTTTTGCAAGAAATTTCTAAATATAGACTCTTGGAGAAGTGATTGGTGAATGGTATCCTAATTGTTTCATACATTGATGTGGGTGAACATAATTGGAATTAACAAACGATTAATTTACATCAAAGCTGGTAGCGTAAGCTCACAGTAAACCACACCAAACTGAGGTTCAAGGTAGCTGTAGCCTTTATTTCTCTCAATTATATTTTACGACTAATATTATTAGTTTCAGGTGTACAGTGAAGTTGTTAGAAAATCATATACTTTACAGTGGTACCCCACAGCTTCCACATACCCACCTGTCCCCACATACAGTTATTAAATTATTATTGACTATATTCCCTGTGCTCTAATCTATATTGCTGTGAGTATTCTGTAACTAATAATTTGTATTTCTTAATCCCTGCACCTTTTGTGGCTTTGACTTTAAATATATGACTGTGAGTGAATTAATTACCTTCTTTGGTGCAGTTCCCTCGTATCTGTAAAATGTAAAGCTTATTCTATATTCTCTAAAATGCACTTCTAAGAATCTACCTGATTTGCTTTTTTAAAAAACCTTACTAATTTTTAAGCAAATATTTAGCCATATGTATGAAAGCTTGGTTTGTTTTCTTTCATTTTTACTTAGATTTTTCATAATTTATAAACTACTTGAATTTCTAGGGCCATTAATAATTGGTAGTTCCATAAAGTTTCCATTTTGAAGGGAATATAAGGAACTATAAATAACATCCTGAAAATGAAATATGTCAAGAATGTATAAAACAAAATTACTACTGTCATTCATTTTTTAAAGAAAAAATGTATTCCTTACTATTCGGCCATAAAAAAGAAGAAAATTTTAGCCTTTGCAACAGGATGGATGGAGTTGGAGAGCATTATGCTAAGCGAAATAAGCCAGTCAGAGAAAGACAAATACCATATGATTTCACTTATGTTTGGAATCTAATGAACAAACTGAACTAACAAGCAAAATAGAGACAAACTCATAGAAAGCAGGCTAACAGCTCTAGGGAGTTGGTGGGTGGAGGAATCAAGCAAAAAAGTAAAAGAACTCATGGAGATGGACAACAATGTGGTGATTATGGAGGGAAGGTTTAGGTAGAGGTGAGAGAGGGTATAGATGGGATAATGGTAATGGAAAAAACAATAAAAAATTTTAGATAATGGAAAAAATGTATTCCTAAAAGTTCCTCTGTTTAGAAACTAGTATATCTCATTAATACCATCTGTAAAAATACTATTTCAATTTGACATAGAATTCAACACCAGCCATCTTTAATCTGTACTCATTGCACCAAGAACTCTCCAGAAATTGATCATTCTGAGCCAAGTGACAGTCATGTTCAAATATGACATACATTCATGTGAGAGGTGGAAATTACCAAATTGACATAATTCTGGTCGAGCCATGTTTGCACTGCTGTTCTGTAAATGAGCTTTTCTTTCTAACAGAAGAGCTTGACAATCTCAGAAACCCATACTGCTTGAGTGAAAATTCAATAAGTAAGTTAAGAGTACCAAATGGTAACCAGGCCTTGGGGAAGCTATAGAATTGAAACACAACTTTTTTTTGACAGTTTGTAGTGTAGCTCTGGTGGTCTGTTTCAAAATCTGTCAAAAAGATGATAACTGGACTTAGGAGTTTAGTTTGATTTTTAAGCCAAATAATCAGACAGCCTGTCTGGCATTACTGCCTTTGGCCATTTAGGAAAAAAAAAAAAAAAAAAAAAAAAGCAGTCTGAGTTTTGAAAGAGCAAAAACATTAAGATCACCAAATTGTTGTGTAGTGGCAGAAACATGCAGTCAGAGCTACCAGATAACGAAGGCAGCGTCACTGATGTCAACAGGACGTCTTCCCCGAAATGATCTTTAACAATTATGTCATCTGAAGTGATGGGGAATCATCAGCCTCCATGTTTCAATGATGCCTTTAGTTTTACTTTCTCAACATCAACAAAACAGTCACCCCACATTTATTTTATTGGATGTTCAATATTGGAAGTCAAATGAAAGAAATTGGCACTAGAGTCTCACTGTTTTTGAGTTCCACCAGTTTACTATTAAAAATCTACAAAGAAGGCCCTGGCTGGGTAGCTCAGTTGGTTTAAACATCTTCCACATATGCCAATGTTGTGGGTTTCATCATTGTCAGGGCACAGACAAGAAAAATCAGCCAACGAACATGTAATAACTATAACAACAAATTGATGTTTCTCTCTTTCTCTCTCATTTCCTCTCTCTCTCTTTAAAAATTAATAAAGATTAAAAACAAAAAATCTGCAAAGTAAAAGAGAACATTGAGAAATATAATATTACTATATTTAGAATTATATTTGACTGGACACATTCAAAAGTATAATTCATAGTCATATGAATCATAGCCATTACACTCCAAAGTTTGAAGATACTGTAAAGATTATGTAATTTTAAATTCTGTTATTTATCTTTATATATGCTTTATTGATTATGCTATTACAATTGTCCCATTTCTTTCTCCTCTTTATTCCTCTTTGCCCTGTGCCCCACCTCCCACCAGCATTCCCCCACCTTAGTTCATGCCATGGATTGTACATATAAGTTGTTTGGCTTCTCCATTTCCTATACTATTCTTAACCTCCCCTGTCTATTTTGTGCCTACCTATTATGCTTCTTCTTCTTTTTTTTTAAGATTTTATTTTTAGAGAGAGGGGAAGGGAGGGAGAAAGAGGAGAGAAACAGCAATGTATGGTTGCCTCTCACATGGCCCTCACTGGGGACCTGGCCTGCAACCTAGACATGTTCCCTGACTGGGAATCAAACTGGGAGCCTTTGGTTCCCAGCCCGCGCTCAATCCACTGAGCTATACCAGCCAGGGCCTATTATGCTTCTTGTTCCCTGTACCTTTCCCCCTCCATTCTCTCCCTCTCACTCTCCACGGATAACCCTCCATGTGATATCCATTTCTATGATTCTGTTCCTGTTCTAGTTGTTTGCTTAGTGTTATTTCTGTATTCTGTAACATTTGAATACAGACTACTTTAAATTAAACCATTAAATAAACAGGATACAAATCATTTTAATGATTACTTGGAATAAATAACAACAATAATTGTAATATTTATCACATTCCTTCTATTTCCCTCATACTGTATTAAGTACTTTATGTGCATTTTTTTCATTTGATTCTCCTTGTGTGAATTAGGAACTATTAATATCTCCATTTTTACAGTGAGGAGATTGAGGCTTAGAGAGGCCTCACGACTCTCTCTGAACACAAAGTCAGTAAATGGTATTCATAGGTGACTCTGAATGATGGCCTAACTGGATTTACTTAGAGATGTGTTGGGGAGTGCTTAATTTCATTACCTAAATACATAATTTGTAAGTTTCCTACCCAATGTTACTTAAGGAATTTAAAAGCATCTTTCCATTAAAATGCTCACTGCTGGTCTAGTCTAACATTTCTGCCAATTATTTCAATAACACAAACAAATTACCAAGGAACTTACCTGCATTCCATTGTGTCACTATTCATCAGATGCATAGTTAGTATTCTGAAAGCATGTGATATCAGAAGGTAAGTTTCCAGCGAGTAGGTAAGGCTGTAACAAATCTCAGCTAAATGGATTAGCATGTAGAAATCTGAGCAGGAAAGAAAGCTCTGATATGGGGCTTTGGGTAAAAAAATAAGAGAGAGAGGGTTGCTGAAAGAGAAATGAGACAGAGGAAGAGAGAGAGAGAGAGAAAGACACAGACCTCCGATGATCTGATGAATACAGGGTGGGGGGCAAAAGTGGGTTCGCAGTTGTTCGTATGGAAAATAATACAATAACTAAAAATAATAATACAAGAATAAACCCTGTTTTGCATACTTGCAACTGTAATCCTACTTTGTCCCACCTTGGATAACATACTGAATAACTTTCTCTCTTATTTTTAGGACTGGCATTACTTATAACTCTCCTCAGTCTATAATATTTTAAACTTTCATTTGTACTTTGAGCAAGTAAAAAAAGGTGTCATGTCTATAATGATTATAAGATACAGAAATAATCATTGTTTCAGCATTCAGACAACTAGCACTAATGCTGAAAATATCAGAACTGATTTAAGGAGTAGACCAATAAGGCAATTTTTCAATGCTCTCTAGACAAACACTACCAGAAACATAAGAGGATGAAGACATTGTATTTCCTGGAATTTCCTTTATGGAAAGTTCTGTAAATCACTGGAAGATAGAACACTTAGGGTGAGCTTTGGCTCCCCAATCTTAGTTGTCATGCTAAGTTCTTTATTCAAGAAATTCTAGTGTTCAGCTAAGTGGAAAATGCAAGTTTGGAGCATGGAGTTTGGAGCTGAATTCCTCAAGACAGCACAGTATTGCCACCAGCAATTTTTTTTCTCTTCTCCTTTTTATAGATTCTGACGTCCTCTTTACAAAAAATTGTTCAACAGTATTTTGACAATATTTGTTTGAAGGGATATCAGATGATAACCTTCTGAAGGTGCCCATGTATCTCAGGCCACCCCTGATGACTGCAGACCTGGAGGAAACTTTGAAAGAATATGATCCTTTTTTAAATAATTAATTATAATAAAACCAAGCCAACAATGAATCCTGAACCAACAATAAGAAATCAGCAAGAAAAGATAATGCTATCCTTTTTCAGTCAGTATACCACTTCATCCTTTCCTTCCTTCAGTATTGGACAAGCATTCTCGAAATAAACCATAACTTTGACTCTGCAGGCTGAATCTATAAAAAGTTTGTCAATTTTCATAGTGAAGTAAATACCTGAAAAACTTGTTCAGTTCATATGTGACTACTTCTAATTCTTTCTACCAGGATGTTAGTATAGTCTGGAGAACACTATATTTATATTTGTCTTATATATTATCAATAAGATATATTTACATGATGGAATACTATGCAACAGAAAGAAAGAAGGAGCTCCTACCGTTTGCGATAGCATGGATGGAACTGGAGAGAATTATGCTAAGTGAAATAAGCCAGGAGGTGAAAGACAAATACCATATGATCTTGCCATTAACAGGAACCTAATCAATAAAACAAACAAGCAAGCAAAGTATAACAAGAGACGGTGAAATTAAGAACAATCTGACAGTAACCAGAGGGGAGGTGGGAAGGGATGATGGGGGGAAAGAGGGGAAGGGATTTCAGGAACAACTATAAAGGGCACATGGACAAAACCAAGAGGGAGTGGAATCAGGGGAAGGAGGTGGGGATGGCTGGGGTTGGGGAAGTGGTGGGGAAAATGCAGACAACTGTACTCGAACAATGACAACAACAAAATAATAAAAGAATAAAAAAAATAAAATGCAAAATCAGCCTTAAAAAAGATTAGTTCAATTTATATATTCATAGTGTTCAACAGTTATAATACAAACTTTCAAGTAATGTTTGGTCTATTTTTAAGAGACCAAATAATAGCCACTGGCAGGAATGTTGGTGATGCAACATAAAATGTAACTGAAATTTCTTGGATTTGAAAACAGGTTTTTCCAACTGACACTGTAGTAGAAGTTGTGTACAACTTGCCAAGTGGCCTAGAGGATAGTGAAATCCTGTCACAGTAGCCACCTCTGCTGGAAGGCTGTCCCCAGGGTTCCCAGTCACCTGCAGTGGTCACACTGGAACTTCACACCTCTCAGAGGTGTACAGAAATGAGCGGAATCAGAAACAGCTCCAGTTTTGAAAGTACTGCTTATAATTGATGCAACACTGGCCTGCAGTGTCTGCGACATCATGGTTGTGTCCACGTCGTCATGGCTGAGACATGAGACAAATTCATAGGGACTACCAAATCCTGTGGAGAAAAAGGGAAGGCATGACCACTCTCTCAAGAGAAGAGGTGTGGATTCCTTACCTTGACATAATTTCATTGTCTTTCTGGACACATTACGTTGAGGGTGGTTTTTATTTACTATGCACAGATCCTCACTGACTATGCATTAAATCACTGTAGGTGATTACCCTTTACAGATAACAAAGGAAAGAATGTTGTTAATTACACCAAGAAAGAAGGACATTTGCAAATGTAAAGGGATGAGTGGTTGAACTGGTTACACTGGTCCTTGGAAGGTTTAGCATGGACTTTAGGAAGTTACTTTAGAGATGTGCAGTAAAGGTTTACTACCTAAATCCAGGGTGAGGGAGTTTTAGCAAAAGCAAGTTTCATAGCAATCTAGGTACAATGCAGGCCTGACGCCCCATGGGAAAACCTATCCTGGGTGTGGGCCCTGTGTCACTCTCCACTGTCTGAGTGGGAGCTGGGCCCACGCCACACACAGCAGTCTCCCATATATAATAAATGATTCGCTTTAAACAAATTATCCTTAACCATTTGTAAACTTAGAAAATAATCCTCTGGAAATTTATTTTACTGACATTGTTACAGGAAGAGCAGACATAATCACATAGCAGATGACCAGAAGCCACTATAACAGCAAATGAGAATCTGGCCCTGAATCTGAACGGAGACATTCTCCAGAGCCAAAACCCACTGATGATTTTCTCAACTTCACAAGAAAGATTTAGCAGTTATCACAGAGACCATATCAATTCCACAGTTTCTATGCATCTGTACATGTTCTTTGCATACCAATTGTTTTCTATCCTTATGTTCCAGTTGACATATATTAAGAATATAGTGTGCTGCATTCAACTTTTTCATTAAGGACCTGAATTAAAAACAAAAGCCTTTACAAATAAGTTCAATATTTAAAGCATTTTTACAATAGTTTTAGAAACACAGAAAATTATTTTAAATATAATAAAAAGTGAAAAAGAATTGACTTGCAAATCATACATGTGGTAAGACAAACTGTTAAATATGTCTAAAATATGAGAAGATACAGTACTGCATATTTTTGAATGATGCTATGATCATTTATTTCCTTATAATTTTCAAGTTTTAGATGAGTGTGCATTATTGAAAACATTTTTAAAGATTCCATTTCTTTGAGGAACCGGTTTAGATACTATGGTATTAAGGGTGAGTGGTTCTGTCAGCTGTCTCCATTCCAGTGATGGACAGTAGGCCAGGTCACCAGCACTGTTTGCAGAATGGTGACGAAATGAGATTGATTTCATTTTGGGTATATTTAGTCCTTCATTCGGAAACTACAACAACAAGAACAAAGAGTTTTTTTACACTTAAATATAATGTATTTTTCTTATTATTACAAAAAATTGATGCTGACCAGGTGTGATTGCTAAATTATAAAATTCTTTTTATCTTTTTCTCCTATATCCTGCTTCCTAAATTCCTGCTTTCACTTCTCACAGGCTTGGAAATCTATGCTTGCCAAAACAGAGACAATGATTTATTTAAGTCAGATATTGTGTTTATAAAAAACAAGGAGTTACCATGCATCAAGGGGTACTGCCACAAAAAAAAGCATTGATTGTAAATAACTAGATGATATAATTTATTGATTGTTGAAAATAAAACCATCTTAAAATTGCATTGCTTTTAAGGCTACCTGCACTCAAATACCATTGCTAAACCATTTTTAGTACTTTTTGGAAATTTACCTCACTCTATTCCAACTGAATTTCATTAAATTAATCCAAGAAATTTTTTGAATATACTGTCCACACTAGTGCTCTAGTCTTTATATTTTTAACCTTCTTCTTATCAAACATGTGTGCATGTGCATGGATACATACATGTGCATGCACACACATGCACATAGTCACATGTACTTAGAGTGAAATTCCTTCCATCCACTTGTCTACATTTACATTGCATTAGGTGATTGATTCTTCCCACTTCTCTAAAATCCTGCTTAGCTCAATATTGTTTTTTCTAAATCTACCTTTAACCAATTCCTTTCAACCATTTTTCCTTCTACCTTATAGATTCTTTAACAGTCCATCTGTCTTGACCCCTCTAAAATGATGTCATTGCTTCTCCAATTCCATCTTTTTATCTCTTCATGCTAATTTGCAGTTCTCCTGAATCTATCCCTTCCCTTTAGCACTGCAGCCTTTGCTTCCTCAGGCCCCTGATCCTCAGGGTCAGGAAGAAAATACGATGCACCCCATGCACACTCCCACAGCCTTGGCATCACCACATCTCAACTTAACTCTGTCGGTGCTTATGCCATCTGTTCAACACATATCCCCATAGCCATTTTCCTCTTAGTCCCCAAGCCACTCTCTTGACCTCCTACTGAGTCATCAGCACTTTGTAAAGAAGAGCAACAATTTATTTTTGTGTTACTGTACACAGTGACAGGTACCTGGTAGGAGCTCAATCGATGTTATGTGAGTTCATTCTAAACCTTGAGAAAAGAACTTCTTTTATTTCCTTTATTTCCTGTCATTAACCATAAATATCTAGTGTCTTTATTATTATTTTTCTCATTTTCTAAATCATTGTATTCCAGTGAATTTTCTATGATTTTTATATCTATGTTACTTTTTCTATTATTAATTTTTTTCACATTTCCCAAAATCTTTATATTCCAGTGGATTGACTCAGCTTCTCTAATCACCCATCAGCCCAGACACAACCGAAACTGTTATCATTCAGAATGAGTCGTCCCCAACATCTTTTACTTGGTACTTTTCTCACACATTCATTTCTATATAACAACTTCTCATTCCTCTTTTGATCATTGCTTTTTTTGTTCCAATAAAAAAGGTTTAGAAATTTATAAGTAAAATCTCACATATTCTTTTAATTATATTTTTGCTGTCTCTTTAAAAGTAATTTGTATTGGTAGAGTAAAATTTGTTCATTTAGATTACATTGTTTTGTGCCTTTAAACTTTTATTTTCACAATAGTTGCACTTCTCTTTCAAGTCAATACGTATTCTTCAGGGTGGATATTTTCTACTGATTTGTTTCAAATTTGTGACTTTTTTCTCTACCATCTCCATTCTTCTAAGCTCATACAGTGAATTTTGAAAACTTTCTACATTGTATTTTGCTGTTTCAAAATTTCCATTTGGTTATTGTCGTACTTTCCTAGGACTGCTATAACTAATTATCACAAACTGGGTGACTTAACAGAAATCTATTCTCTCCCAGTCCTAGAGGCTGGAAGTCTGAAATCGAGTGTCAGCAGGGCCCTGCTCCTTTCGAAGGCCCTAGGAGAGGACCCTTCTCTGCACCTTCCAGGGGTGGTTGGCATTGCTCCGCATCCCTTCACTCTGCATCCATCTGCCCATGGCATTCTTCCCTCTGTCTCTCTGTGTCTGAATCCTTTCTGATAAAGACACTGATTATTAGAGTTAGTGCCCATCCTGATCCGGTATGACCACATCTTGACTAATTACACCTGTGAAAGTCCTATTTCCAATGAGGTCACATTCACAGGTACGTTAGGACCCCAACGTACTTTGAGGGGGCACAATTCAAAAATTTTTATATTTTCTATTTTGAGCTAAAAGTTAGTGTATTTTCTTTGATTACAAAAGTATTTTTTCTTTATTTCATTGAGCAGAGTAACAATAGCTGCTTTTAAATCCTTATTTCATACCAACATCTGCATCATCTCACAGGCACTGATGTTAATTTCCCTTGGGAATGAACCATGGTTTCTGAGCTCTTTGTCTATCGAGTAATTTCAGATTGTATTCTTTGCACTTTGAATGTCGAGGCTGTGGAGTCTCTGGATTCAGTTAGCTTCCTCCGAACAATGTGATGCTTTTGATCAAACGTTCAATCAGTGTGGTGAGGCCCAAACCAAAGTCTGTTCCACCTGCTGTGGGCAGCTCAGTGTGAGGGTTTCATTAGCTGGGCTGTTCATAGACTGCTTGTTGCATGTTGGGTTGCATGTCCAGGACTTGGGCAGGTTTTAGATACAGACCTGGCCTCCCCTTTTCTGCATCTCTTTTGTACAAAACCTTCCCTCTCTGGTTCTCTGGTTGTCCTGGCTTTTACTTTCTTAGGCCAGAAAGAGGGCAGGTTCTCTCCTGGACCTCGAAGAAACCTGTGCCATGCTGCAAACTCAAGGCTGCCTTCAGGCCAAGGATACAGGGGCACAGCAATCGCCCCTTGAGAGTTTGCATTTCCAATCTTCTGGTCTCATCCAAATCAGGTTTTTTTGTTCACTCTTCGATCCCATAAGGTAATTGTTTTATTGTATTTTGCCCAGAGTTTATAACAATAAATATCTGTGGGATAGTCAGTCCTCTAAAAACTTATTCTACCATATCAAAAGTGAAATTTATATCGCCCACTAAAATACATCTAGTATCTTTGTATCTAGTATCATATTTCTTGGTTTTATTTCTCTTTAGTGCATTCTGAGTAAATTTATTAAATCGATCCTCTAATTTATTAATTACATATTCTGGTTTTAAGTTAAAGGAATTATTTTTTCACTTTATATTTATGTTAACTAGTTGAGAATTAATAATAAATTGAAAATAATAACTACGGACATTAATGAAGATAATAATCTTTTTAAGGAGAGTAATAATGGATTCACCTACATTTTGTTTTATTTCATTCATTATATCTCAATTGCAGAATAATCTTTTTTTCCTGAATTTCCTTTCTCTTTTCCTGTACTCTATTCTTAATTTCCTATATTCATATCCATGTCCAAAATCATGCAAGATAGAATAATTTATCTTTGTAAATTGCTTTCAAAAATCATTATCATTCTACTAATTATATTGTCTGCAAAATTTGCATTGACTATAGTCACATTTACCACAGATAAAACTCCATTTCCTGGATCCCTGACCAAACATCAGTTCCAGCCAAAGTCGTCTGCATCTGCACATATAAATCACTGAGAAATTAGAGTCTGCATTCCTCACAGAACATGGATTTATTTTTGAATCCAGACAAAATAAATCATAAAGGAAAGTCCTGCAGTTAGGACTGCAGCTTAATTTTCAAAAAGTTCCTTCAATTATATAGTATAAAGCTTCAAATTCATCACCAAAATATTGAAAAATTATGAAGATCTCAATGGTTTTATTTTTTTTCCTTCCCATCTTCTCATTCAAACATACTATGCAATGAGATTTTTCTCCTTTTTTTTTTCAGTCTTTGTGCTTTTATCCGTGGCTCAACTTCATTTACGACTTACAGGGTTTTTTATAAGATCCTTCAGAAAGTTAACAAGTGTTTTTTGATATTTTGATGTTAAGGAAGATGGAGTCTGGAGTCAATAACATAATATCAGTGTTTCAAGTATGACCAGATTTATTCATTCTTATAATATTAATTAGTTCATTACACATTCATTGAGTGCTTAATGAGTCAAGGACTTGGTGATGACAGATGCTATGTTTTCAGCTCTTAATCTCACAGTCAAGTGATGGCGACAAATACTAATATATTTGATGTAAGTGCCGTGAGTGAAATACGGACATAGGAAGAGCATCTCCCCGGGCCACCCCGTTAAATGTCTCGTTTAAATCTGACAGGGGGCTGTCTGGGATCATCGTTCATTTTACTGAAGTTACTGCTTCTATAGCTGCTACAATTCTTTGTTTCTTTATTGGCTAGGAATTATGTAAATTGTTTTCTTTATATGTTTAAACTGGAGGATGATTGTTTTTTATATAATTTTTAGACTTGTCCAAGCATTGTAAATAGTGTAAAAGGTGAAAAGTGGAAATGTCACATGTCACAGTGTATCAGGGTAATGAGATGTCTAACAAAGACCCACAGACACAGTCTGAAAAACACTTCTTCGTATTCATGTTCTCAGTAATTTCATGTTTATAATATAACATAAGCAAAGAACACTCAGTAGAATTGTGGGTCACCTCAAGGTAAGCCATTATTCTATAAAAAACATTGTTCAGAAGTAACCTAATTAAGTCTTATAAGCACATTTCTAGGGGCTAGTGTTCTGTTACTACGTGGAAAATATAGGAGCGCTTCCCGACACAGTGAAAATGAGGAAAACTGATATGGTATCTGTGGGGGAAGCTAACCATTTTCCAGACAACAGAGTTATATATTTTGCATTATTGTTCTGAAGACCTATAGCTTTTGATTTTGGGACTGCTTTTTTCCCACACTTCCTTGCAGAGCTGCAGATTTAATTTTATTGGTATGAGAAATATGAAGCTAGGGAATTTAATAATTGTTTCACTAGGTAAGAGATGAAGTAAATTCCATTGCCTTTCGTTTGATTACAATCTTCCCTGCTGGTTTAATTAAAAACATCCATGTGAGGAAGAAGAAAGATAGGAGGGGATCTAATTGTTTTATTGTACTGGATATAGAGTAAGAATGATGAAATTGAAAGGTTCATAGTTGTAAAACTTAAATGTTTCATGTAAATCTAAAATGCAGACACAGGTCAGCTATAGACAAATGTCAGCAGACTAGATTCCAAATGCACTGCAGGCAGAAAAGATGACATTTATCAGTCATCCATACATCAGTAACTAAAACAATTTTAGGGTTGTCTAGACAGGCAGCTATTATTTCTTAAATTTAAATCTTTAGCAGAAGGATAGCAGAAGGCATAGTATCTATGTTTAGTTTCATAAAAAAGGAGAAAACCTAGGAAAAAATTTCAAAAACATTTGTAGGGATACATAGAAACAAGTTTCATTGCTTTTATTAAATATTGGAAGACTATTATGACAAAATTAGCTTTCTCAGTTACAGTGACACAGGCCTGAAAAACTATACTAGATATTGATGTGCATAATTCAGTTTTCTGATCTTCAGATAAATTGCCAATCACAATGTTTTAAAAGATGAATCTTTACAAATATTTGTACAAGATTTTATTATTTTGTAAAGATTGCTACTGAATTTTAAATTGTTTTTAATGCTAATTTTGCAAATAGTGGAATTAGCAGGAAATTAAATGTGCTAACATTATGAAAATGTCATTAAAATCTTTTTCAAATATAAGGATAATAGGAAACTGTGAGAAATAATAAAAAATAAACAGGATGTGAATAGTAGAGCTATAAAGTAACTTTCAATCTTCTAGTAGAAAATAACATTGGATAGGACATTTTATTTTAATTGTATTTGAAACTATCAATTTAAATTGTACTTTTGAAAACCTGATCTATAAAATAACATCTAATATATCACAAAATTTTAAATGGAAAGTTTGGGAAAATGTCATATTTCAGAAGTCCAAGAAATTAAAAACAGACAAAGAGAAGCATAAAGAAACAAACAATAAAAACACAAGTAAAATAAATCTCAGTGAAATTGATGGACTATTTTGGAGTTTTATTTTATTTTTCTGTTTTTTATTTATTTTACTTTTTACTTGCAACTATAATTATTAGTGGTATAATTTTCTTATTATTGGATGTGTTTTTGCTAGTAGTAATATACCTTTCTAGAGATATAGATATTTAGTCCATAAATTTAAAGTTTTTATTTGTGTTTACCATGGAGATGCTACAGGTTCTACTACTTTTCATTGTCTAATTCTAATATTTTATTATATTCTTTCAAAAAACCAAATTTATGATTTTTTAATCACCCTTAGTTTGGACATAACAATTAAAAAAACTATCAATGATTTTGGATTTCTAGGAAAATTTAATTTTAATGTAATTGTTTGTGTTGAGAAATCATAGTGTTTTAACATCATATATTCTTTGGCTTTTGGAAAATGCATTTTCACCCACATCCCACATCCCAGATCTAGGTCTTTATGATGAATGTTATTGTGCTAAGTATATTACATGGTGCAGATTCCCTCGGTCCACTGCTTAGAGATCATAGAGCCGTAAATCACAGCTTTTAAATATTTATAGCATTCCCTTAAACATGCGAGGGACAAAGCCAAAATAAATTTTCAATTTGATCTTCGAGTAATAAACCTTGTGCAGATTTAAAAAATACTACAGTTCTCTTTAAGAAATTAAATTACCCAGTGTCCACCTTTTCCTTCATTAGCACCAGAATAATTACTAATAGGCAGGTATTTAATACAACATAAGGGTCTCTTCATATCTTTTATTTTGTCTCATTTTGAATTCTCTTTGGCCTTTGCTGATAATCATCAAGCTTGCTATTTTCTTTAAACAAAAATTTGAGTAAATACCTACCTAAATATATAACAAATCAAGTAAACCAATCCCTAATTCCATTTAAAATTTGCATTTTTCCATTTAGGGCCCACAGAAATGCACAGTAAATGTACTACTGCTCAGTGAAGACACCATGCCCATGAAGAAGGGGCAGGGACCATTTTCTGACATTTAGAATGAGAATAATCCTGTCAGAGATTATATATATATATAAAAAGATCACTGTAGAATTACTTAGAATCCTTCAAGACATCATAAACTAATTTGGGGGTTCATTCCCAAGATTTTTATGGCAAGCCCGCTTTGCTGCTTTTTATTCCATGGTGGGAATAGATTTTACTTCTTAAACCTGCTCTACCATAAGTGTCCACTGGGTGGAGATATAATTATATTTTTCTTAGTGTTAGGACAACTTGAACATTTATGATGTTCTAATGAAAGAAATATTCATCTTTACAATTTGAACATGAATATTTAATTGGTGTTTTATAAATACTCTTATTTCAATCTATATTTTGCCTGAATTTTGTTTTTTATCAGTCTATTTTTTTTTTATTTCTGTGTTTTAGAGTCTAAAATATAGACTGTTGATTGAACTGATTTCAATTTTATGATTTCCTTCTATATATGAGAATACACAACTGAATGAATAGTCTCAATTCCAGACCATAGTTAAATGTAATCCCCAGAATTATGTAGAGATGCTTTGAGACAGTATAGGTTGTTAGCAGGGATTTAATTGAAGGGGTTATAGAAAAAGAGGTAACGAGATTTTCTTTCTTTTTTTTTCCTATAAGTCAGGTAAGAAGGCTCCACTCAACTCTCCACTGCCAGGAAACAGAGGGTATCAAAGCAAATGAAGTGTTTCTCAGACCCTCGAGACCCCCTCTTCATAAAAATTCGTCTCTTCTCACTCCTTTTTCTTCTGTTTTTCTCTTGTCTCTCTTACTGCCTTTCTTTATCAAGATTGATAGATACAGACGTATGTATACATACATAGTTATATTTTTATACATTATACTCAATATTGCATATACATATCCCATAAACATACACAATTAAGGACTTTATTTTAAAAAACAAAAAATAAAAAAAACATCCACTTTTAAGAGAACTCCATTTGTTTCTGTGTTTCATGTGGGTGCTTGTTTTAAGGAAAAATACTTGTTAGTTACATATTACTAGAAATTTAAGCAGTATATGTCCTCCTCTTTTTTTCTTTTCAAGAAGTCAAAATGTTTCCTTGTTCATGTGCTTCCCTGGAAATCAGGGATTTTAAACTCCCTAGGCAGAAGACAGAAGGATGTTCTTCTCTACTTAAGAACAAACTAGATTTAAAACAAAGGGCCTATAACGACTGCCTGAAATCTAGGGGTGGCAAAATTTCAAGCACTAGTTTAATGTGAAGTTTTGAGTTACCAAGCACGGTCACTAAAGCTTGGAGGATAGCGTATCTCACACTCTTCCCTAGAAATACAATCCTAATGTTCAAGGATCTTCTTACAAGACCACGTCCCTCCTATTGACATAATCACACAGAAGTGCGTTTGTAAATGAGAGCTCCTAAATCAAAGATTTGTTTAAACACACACACATGCACACGTAAAGAAAACTCTGGATTGCTTTGCTTTGGTAAATTGTTTAGGCTCATTCAATACATTTGATCACAAGTAAATGCACTGATGTCTGTAAGGTTTGAGGAAGCATTATTCTCCTCTCATCTCTGTGGTCCTCGGTGCTATGGTCCTTTAATTCTATTTTGCCATGCTTATGGTAACTTTAGCCAGTCATTTTTTAAAAAGCCTGTTATTTTTAAAATAAAATAACATTTTCTATGTGGAAAGTAAGTAAATTATGCTCAGTGAAACACAACCTTTTCCAATTTGAGTCTTTGACCAATCTATGTTGTTAAAATCAGTGATATAATTGCCCTTAGATTTTAAGAGCTTTTAAAGCTTAAAGCAGTTAAGTCTAGTTTGTTTCTCAAAATTACCAATTGCTTCCAGTTGGTAGCATTATTGCAATGATAATGTTTGATGGGTTTAGACTTTTCATTTAGTTCCTAATTGGAACAGAGACAAATGTTACTGATTATGAAAATGTTGAATTCTATAAGCAAGCAACATAAATCGTCAAAAAGACAAAGAGAGTCAATCTTCACACTTGTATAAAGAAATAAAAAACAACAACAACATACTATTTCTGTTTTAAAGGGCAGACACCTGGGCTTTATAATAAACATTTCTTTACCATTTCCCCTCTTTATTTGGGAGCAATCTTTTTAAGCCATACAAGTAATCAAAGGGAAAAAAAAAAACAAAGAAAGTAACTGAATATTAAATTTTTGTTTATACTTTTGATATTCAGGAATATCTTTAATATATTAATGCTAATTACTGTTTTGATACTGATGCCACCACTGCTATTATTGATCCTGGCCACAAACTTATAAAAAGCACATGAATTCCAAGTAATTTTTCCCCATCTCTTCCTTCTGCTACATGCTGACCTCCCATCTCAGAGACTCCATTCTTTTCATACTATATTTAAAAATACAGGTGTAGTGAAAAAGCTTCAATACTAAATTTTATTTCTGTGACTCTTTAGTATACCTAAGCCAGGAGTAATTCTTACTATTAAGTTACACTTTTTGTGACTAGATGCCATTTATGAGCCAGGTTATTTATACTCATAATCTCTGATTAGGAACAGGACTGTGTGATCTGAAATAATGACTACATTATCTACTAATCTGACTTTGGGCAAATTACTTAATCTATCAATTAATTTCACCTGTAAAATTAAAATGATAAATACCTAATTTTAATATCAATGAAGTTTATACATGCAAGCTCTTTAGAAACATGTCTGGGACCGTAATGTCAAATGGTACCTATTGTTCTTACTAGGAGTATATTGAGTCTGATATGTTAATATATTTGTTTGTTATTGACTTATTTTCTAATATTCCTATATAGTATCTGGCACTCTTTTTTAATAGTGACATTTCCTTTCTCTAAAAACAAAGATTATATTTTTCGGTTTCGTAGGGATAGGGAAAGCCTATGGATTCCAGTGTGAGTTTCCCAAAGTTTGAACCCTATACAAAAAGAGCTTTGGTGACAGATCCCGGTGTACCGTGCTTACTCGCCACTGTTCAATAGGAAGGAGAATAGTCTCTATTCATAATTAGGGAAGAAGTAAGAATACTATTGTAACTATTATTTGTAGAAAGGACACCGGATTTACAATTAGTTTTCCTTACTTTGTTTTATTTGATCCCCACAGTAACTGTAGGCATCATTAGTTCCAAATTTAAAAAAAAAAATAAGACAACAGAGACTAGGAGACTTAAATAACTTGCCCAGATTCACTTAGCACAAAATGGTGCAACTGTAACTGGGAGGCAGTTTTCTGTCTCTACAATTCCCACTACTCAATAGATCCTTAGGACTTAAATGGACCTTCCAATTTTCTACTCCAAGTCGTTATTTATTCAGTGAGGAGATGGAGGACAGAGAGGAAAAGACCTGAGCATTGTGACAGAGAGGAAGGTTAGGATGAGGTCCCTTCATGGTAATTTTTAGTTTATTGGTCTTTTTCTATACCTCCAAAGGGTTTTTTTTTAAACTACCAAATTTGAGAATGTTTGAAATCAAAAACCAACTTTTCAATACCTATGATAATTACACAATTGACCTAATCCTCTGATTCGGAGACAAGAAAATGGTTTCTGCTGTTGGCCCTCATAAGAGGGTCAAAGCTTCACTACCTACAATCCAGCGTTTTGTTGTTCGCACGGTGGGGTCAGCAATGGTCTTTATTAGCAGTGCCTTAGGACAGTTCTCTCAATTATGTGTCTCTCAAAAAACTCTAGTTTGCTTTATATGAAGCCTAGATTTTGTCCAAGTCCCATAGAATCTAAAAGAAAACAATAGAGAGGACACAAGAGGGAAAACGTTTTCAGGCAGTGATGAACAGAAGAGACCCTTCGCGGTGAGCCACGCGTGGTTCCCATTTACGACGTAGGGATTGGTATCAGTATACAAACTGAGGGGAGAATCACATTTTCCTAACAGCATCTTCATTCACATGTTAAATGGATGTGGATTACACTGAATTTAAAGGGATTACAATTTATGATAGGTGTGTTGTTGTTGTTGTTGTTTTTGTTGTTATTTGAAGCATGCTAAGCCTTTGTTCATTTAACAAAGGCCTTGAAGATAAAAACTATCAGGTACAAAAAGAAAGGTCCAGAAGGGTACAGTGGCCCTCTCAGACTGAATTAAATATAATTCTCTGCAGAATTTAGATTTATTTCGTTTGCTCATTCATTCATTCATTCATTCAATAATATATTCATTCAACAACATTTATTGAGTCATCTAAATATACAGGTCTGTGCTGAGAGCAACTAAGGAGCAAATCAAAAAGTATAGTTTTCCTATAAAAGGTTAGGAGGGAACTAAAGTATTAGTACAAATGCCTTTGAATCTGAACAATGTAGAAATTAGGGGTGCCAACCTCTACACAGTTGAAAATCTGCTTTAACTTTCGACTACCCCAAAACCTAACTACAGTTGGCTCTTCGAATCTGCAGATTCAACCTACTGGGGATCCCAAACAGTATTCTAGGTGCAGTGGGGAATCTATGGTTGCGAATAGAAAAACACTGTTTTCAATCCACAATAGGTAGGTTGAATCTGCGGATGTGCAACCTCGGGACAGGAGTTGCCAACTGCGTTGGTTGAAAATCCGCGGTATCAGTCACCCATGCCGTTCAAAGGCATGTTGTTAAAGCTGGCCTGGCCCTGTCACAGAGTTGAAAGCTGTGAGTGCCCTGAGAATTCACTGTAAACAAGATTTAATGGAGACCATAGGAAACAGGGATGTGTCCTTGTGGAAGGGAAATTAGGACTGGTTCACGAGGAAAACGGATTTTCGTTAACTGCAGAGCGGACCCCTGGAGCTGGTGGCGGCGGTGGCTGGGGCTTCGAGGAAGAGGCCCAAACGGGCTGCCCGCAGACAGGCAGGCAGATACGCGGTGGGGGGGTGAGAGGCCTTTATTTTGACTCAAGTGTAGACTAATTTAGAGCGCAAATATTACAATTTTTTAAAATTCTGTTTTTTAAAAAATATTAAATTTGTTGGGATGGCATTGGTTAATAAAGTCATACAGGTTTCAAGTGAACAATTCTATAATATGTCATCTGTGTATTGTACTGTGTTCACCACCAGTCTTCTTCCGTCTTTATTTACCTCCCCTTTACCCTTTTCTACTCCCCACCCCCTTCCTGTCTTGTAATCACCATACTGTGTCTGTGAGGTTGTGTGTGTGTGTGTGTGTGTGTGTGTGTGTGTGTACTAATCCTCTCTCCTTTTGTACCCGGCCCCCACAATCCCCTCCCCTCTGACAGCTGTCAGTCTGTTATCTGTATCTGTGAGGCTGTTTCTATTTTGTTAGTTTAATTCTGTATTTAAATGTGCAATTTCTGTGTAGAAATTTATCTTACATGTATACTTGTCCAGGTGAGCAATGACATTTGGAGAGGATCTCCATTGCCAAGTTATTGAAGTATCAAACATCCGAGACACCTAAGTGCTCATGAACAGGTGAAAAATTATGGCACTCCCATGCGGTGACTACTGAGCGACTATTAAAACAGACAGGCAAGCAGGAGAAATGACGAAAACAAACCCAGGTGTTGTCCTTTGTCCTTATAGCTGCAGCCTCCAAGACATATTAATAGAAGATGAAAAAACCAGCACATGGGGCCACATGCTTTGTATTAACCAGTTATGAAAAAAATAAGCAGCACCCAAACATCTCTGGTTAAAGATGTTAGGACTACCTCTGGGAGAACACACTGTGATTCAAGAGATTGCCTTTGGAAAAAGAGCAGGGCTAGTGAAAACTGGGGAGGAAGAGGTATTTTTCACTGAGTATCATTTAATACATTTTAAATTTTATGCATACTGAAGAATTATATATATAGCTGAAAGTTTAGAGACAAATGGTAGAAAGTTAAGGGTTTGAAAATATAGTGGAAGGATAAAATAAAATCCAAACTACTTGGAAGCTACAGTGTTGAATTTTTTTTCTTTCAATAGTAAATGTCCTGGGTGTGCTCAAAGGCAGAACTGAGGAGATGGATGGATGGAGAGGAAATAAAATAGAAGGTAAGTGAAAATTATAGGATTTAGGGCAAAAGTAGAAAGCCTGGTAGCTGAGAAGACAAATGTCCTTTCAATGAGGTGTCCAAACAGGCCCTGAATCGCACGTTTTGGACAGAAGCTGAGGGAGGGGTCATTCTTTTGTTCTTTTTTCTGTATCAATAGCAGTGATTGGGGAAATGGGTGCGTGGAGTGCTTTACCTGACACAGAGATGAAGGCACAGTGGCTTTAAGGCAATGGGTGGATGGTTGAGGTGTTCACTGATTGACTGCTTCCCTAGGCATTGCTTTTTGAGAGAACCACTGTCCACGGCCAAGCAGGAGACAGGGGATGTAATGAAAGTGGGAGGGCTTGGCATGGACACTTAGAAACAAGCATGCTTGCCATTCTTAAGGGCCACATGTTTTTATCATCTCTCTCTTACCTCACTGATGAATTGGAACAATGACTTAACCTATTCAATTGATTCGTTTGTTGTGAGGATAAACCACGTAGTATACAGACAATACATTGGGAAAAAGGTGTAAAATATTATTCAAAACAAGGTAAAAAAGAAATACAAATGAATAATATTTTGGCTAATTATCTTAGTCTCTTCTTTGAATTTAGTTGTGCTGGTGACAAAACTTGAAATTAGGCTGTAGTTTATTTAGTCCATGTAAGATAGTTTAATATTTAGTATAAATGTGGACACTTCATTGCGTTCATTCTGTAGATGGGCAAGTAAAATATAAAATAAAATTTTGTGGTACATATGATTCATTTTGTTTTAGTTCATGTTAATCTTAGCATAACATTTGATACATATTTGGTGAATGGATGACAAGCGATGATCAAATTTTAGGGACCAATCTAAACGTAACTGAAAAGTTATACAAAAACTTTTAAAATAGTGAGATCCCAGTACAATTGCATGAAGGACACTTTCCGTCATGGTGTTTGAAATTTGGGGGACATGAGATAAAAACCTTAGATTAAAGAGCACAGAAGACGGTACTTTAGAAGTGTGACTATTGAAGAAAATGCATTAAGAGACAACTGCAGCTGAAGACACTGCTGACCCCACTTTGCCATCCATCTATCGATGTACGCACGCGCACGTGTGTACGAGTTAGGAAACAAGAAAAATAACTGGAGCAATATAACTCTCCTTAGTATGGTCAATATTAAACCTTGAACAACTGATGAAGTGGAGAGTCACTACTGATTAAAATAACTCTTTCAGCTCTGAAAAGATAAATTTAACAGTCCAGTTGGGAGTAGCATGTATTTTTAGGAAATAAATAAAATAGAGGTAAATAAAACAGACCTGAGTCATGACAAACATTCTCCGGGCCATTTTTGTCTGAATACTTCACCACTATTATAGGGAAATAGTTCAAACATTTTATTCAGTCAGTCAAATACCACCTTCGTAACTTTTGTCCTATTGGTTGACCATGTCAGAAGTATTATTGAATTTTTAATAATATTTCTGTTTATATCAACTTCAATTTAAATTAGAATTTTTGAATGTAGTTTATTCTTACACTACCATTTCTGTGAAATATTGAGTTTGATATTATAGTTATGTTGATTCTAATAGACAAAATAAATAACTAGTAAACAACATTCACCCATTTTCCCCCTAAAATTGTGTTGAACACTCTATTTTAACCACATTAATTAACTCTGGCATAGTGAGAAGGGACAATTACAAAAAAAACTATGATTTGGCTGTTATTAATCTATTTAATTAAACAGTAGACATTGCATATGTAAAGTAAACAGTGCATGTGTAAAGAAGTGGCACCAGCTTTCTGCTTAGAGAAGAAAATGCCTGCAGTGACTTTAGAGGAGACAGTGAAACTCGGAGGGTCTAGGCCACAAGTAACTTGGTTGTTTGAGATGAACCCCTCTCAAAGAAAGATAGACTGAGGCATGGCGGTGTGCTGCAGGGGATGGCTGTAGGCACAGCCAGGGTGGAACCTGTCATAGGGCAGACCATATTTCAACAGTGCAGAGAAGACGGTAACCAGGTAATATTTTGACAATGGGTTGATTGATTTTCTATGGAAGAACAGTGTCCATCCCCATTGTTACAATACAAACTGTTTCTCACTTCCCGCCTTCTCCAGTTTTCAAGAAATTTGCAACACTTACTGCTCATTCCTGTGAGTGGGAATTTTGTACACAGAGGCTGGCCTAGAAGCATGGTCCCAGAGGCTTAGGTGACTAGGAGAATTCACATTCTTCCCTGGGAATTTCAGGACATTTGAGAGGGACTTTGGACTCAGTGCAGAATTCCAGGATGTGAGAACATTTCAGACCCAAGGGTGAATTTTACTACAATTTGTGCTTTCAGTATACAGGTGTGGAGTCAGGTCTCAGAAAATTCACATTTGTTTTTTGTTGGTTTTTATAGTGTTTCTGAAAATCAGCTTTAAGATTTTTAGGAAAAGGCAATGGGATCAATTGGAACTCATAAGAATTGCATCAGAAGCCTAGATGTCAGAATAGGTTGATCAAAACTTACCGTCCTGGAAGAAGCTGTGTGGGTGCATCGACCCTACACAAACTTCCTCCCACCCACTCTGAGAAGTCACAGTTTTCTTCAGTTGGGTTTTCCTAGAAGCAGATTTTGAGACAAGGCTTCAGGTGCAAATAGTTTATTTGCAATGCACAGGAAACATAAAAAGGAAAGTAAGAAATGAGATTAATCCCTCAAGGAAACTGAGAAATGAACTCTTCTCAGAATATTCCACCCAATGACTGGGGCTTATACCCAACTCTCAGGAGTCATTTCTTAAATGGGGCAGTTTTGATACTCATTTTCCTGGTGTGCCCAGCCTGTATCATGTGGGCCAAGTGGATAGATGAGAAACCATCTCAGCCACACTGAGACCCCAGGCAGCAGACTGGCCCCTGGAAGTTGGCAGCAATACACTGAATGAGTAAGGTTCACGGGATGTGGGCAAATGATCCTATAGCATCTGCCCCAGTAGCTAAATAGGCAAGGTTTTCTCTCTTAGTCTGCCACAGGGTTAAGGACGAAAGGGAGCAAAAAACCAGAAGAGTTCTTTCCTAATGCCACCGACTCTGACACAGTGCTGCAAAGTTGTGGCGTTACTAGTGTGCTAATAATTCACATGCACATATGTGCATGCTAGTAATAATGTAGTTAGTTGGTTTGGTTTTTAGACTTTCTTTAATAATGATAATAATGATTTCCTGGCATCCATTAATGTCTCTGAAGTACAGAGCGGGTCTAAATCTTTACATAAGGTGACTTATAAAATCTTAATATCACTTAACATCACAATGTTATGTTACTGTACTCAGAGTTTTCGGTGAGAAGACACATGCTCAGTATGAGAGTTACTCTAGAATACACAGCAGCAAAAACTGGGTGTGAAGACAGATGGCCAGGCCGTTCTTTTCCTCATTCTCGAAGGCCACTACCTTTTAAAAGATTGAGATATATGTTTCTAGGTAGATTAAGGACAAAAAAATTTGGTGATGCAAGGATATAATAAGGATATGGATAAAATATGATATAAAATGGAGAGTGATAAAGCAATTGTCTTAATCTGTTTGGGCTACTGTAACAACGTAACATAGGTTGTGTGGCTTATACAGGAGACATTTATTTTGTCGCAGTTCTGGAGGCTGGAATTCCAAGATCAGGGTTTCAGCATGGTCCGGTCCTAGTGAGATCATCCTTCCTGGCTTTTGGATGGTCACATGCTCATGGTGGGCTCACTAGGCCTTCTCTGGGTGCATTTGCTTGTAGAGAGGGAGCCGTGGTGTCTCTTTCTCCTTATGAGGGCACTAATCACATCATGAGGGCTCCACACTCAGGATTTCATTAAACGTTATCACCTCCGAAAGATGTCACTTCCAAATACCATGACTTTGGGGGTTAGGGCTTCAACATGTGAATTTTGGAAGGACACAAACATTCAGTCTATGACAGCAACATAAAAAACAATTTCCCAAAACATATTTTGTAGAATATTTGCAGGTATCATATGGAAGAGGATAGATTATGGAAGTCAAATAAATTAGGAAAATATGAGGTTAAACAGTGTTATTTTGCTTAACATATATTTAAAGTTTTTAATTTGTTTTCCTACAGGACATTTTAGATTTTAATATGCTAAATTACATTGTGAATAGCCAAGAAGGTAAAGTGTTTGTTTTGCCATGAATTATTTGATGTGGAGTCCTCTTTCTGATGGAACACATTCTGGGTAGGAAGAATGGATTCTGAGATATTTCATACTAGATAATGTCCCCCACAGATAAGTACTGTTCAAGTTAATTTGTTGATAAATTTGCTATTTTAAAGTTCTTAAGTTAAGTAATGGTAGGTTAAACATTAGAAGTATTTATGTTTTCTTTTGAGAAATTGTTTCAGGTGAGCACATTTTAAAAGATGATTTTAAGTGTCAATATGGGTTCATTATGAGGATTTATTCAGTGGTCAAGGGCACAGACTGCCCCCTATCATTTTCACATTTGAAATTATTCATAATTTTAGACTTGTCTCAGTCAGATCAACTAAATTTTCCTTGAAAAATGGAGAAGGAAGATTGTCTCACTCAGTCACAGCCCAGAAGGAATTCCCCAATTTCAAGGACTCACATGACACTATTTCCTTTTAATTCCACACTTTATTTATTTTTTGATAAATCACCTCCTGCTGTTCTTTATTTTTGAATTAAAATGAATAAAGTCCTGAAATGAATCTTTTTCATTTCCTTCCAAATTTAGTGATAGAGAAGTCTTCAAAATCACAATAAAATATTTTTAAGAATTTTATCCTCTATCCTTGACTAAAGTGACAGTGTGAAGTTTCACATAATTTCGAGTCTGCATCTCATAAAATGCTGGCAAATTTTATTCAATTCAAATTAAATAGATGTAGCACAGCGTAATCTTTCTCTATTAAATATGTCACTTTTTGCAATTGTTTCTTAATATCCCTCACAGCTTCCATCTAAGATTAGCACTTTCTTTGCTGCCAGAGTTTCACTAACCTACTGAATTATTCACTGAAGCATAACCTTCAGATATCAGGTTAGAAAGACCTTGATTATGGCAGGAAGTGAACTGTATAAACCATTTTTCTTTAAAAGAAAATTTCTCAGTATAGCAAAGTCTAAAATAAGTATTAAATGTGTATAAAATTAAGTTTATAATTGATGGAAATGTAGCCAGCTGTGACATTCCTGCATTTTGTTTATTATAATGTATAATGCCATTCCAGGCACTGCACAGCATAAGAACACGTGCATTCCCATAGTACTTACCGTCTTTAACTTCAGGAGACACTGGGCTGGTTTCAGGTTTAACAAACACTATTGTCATATGTTAATTCACATAATGTTTTATACAGTCTCTGACTTTTCAGATTAATTTTTAAAAAAGCATTTCTTCTTTATGTTCTATTCACTTTTTTTCCTTCACCACAGTTTTATTTTAGTGTCTTATAGCACTAGAGTTCATGGTGTAGTCAGAAATCCACCATGGGCCTCCCTGCAGCAAATTCCATTAGTGGTGGCCATTGCTTTATCTCAATTCAGTGCTGAAAGGTCATTAGAATACCGACGGAGGAGGCAGCACTCTTGGAACACCTTTGCTGGTGTTGAAATCAGGAAACTCACCACTCACAAATCAGCCACTTCATGACCAGTCCACTGGGTACCCAGTCGCTAAAGTGCAGCCCTGATAGATAGCAGCAAGTTTCTGCTGGACGAGAAGAAAACGCACAGAAACAAACACTGATCTACATTTATCTGCATTTATTCTATCAGCCATTGGGGGAGATTTTTTCCTGCAGTATATTTGACCTTAGACAGCATTCCAATGACTTTCCAAATACTCAGATGGAGCATATATATTTTAAATATCAGTTGACTTATTAATGTTAGGCTTCTTCTACCATTACCAGTGCTGTAAAAGTCAACACAACTTAAGAATGTCAATAGGGAGACATGATGCATTATTAAAGAGTGTGCTTTGATCAGATTTTCTACATAGATTTGCTGCTCAGATGGAGGCAATAAACTAAGAAACATTTTTCACCATGAATCAATGTAAGTGGCATAGACAACATCAACAATTTTCTTTGAATGTTGCCCACCCTATTGCCTGACAAAAGTACCAATTGCATTCTCTTCTGAAATTTTAATCTGGCTGAATGATTATTTGAAAGGCTTTTTATAAGCACTTAGGGAAGTGCCAAATAAACATGTGAAATGACAAGTTGCTCAAAACAGTATGCTGGGGAGAAAGACCCAGGAAATGAGCTGGTAAAAAGAAAATGGTAAAAACATCTTTTACCTAAGAAACAACAACAACAAAAATCTTAAGAAAACAAACATCACAGCAATTTGCCATTTTGTTCAGATGAAAGATTCAATTATTATACATTCACAGCAAATAAAATAGTTCTTACTGGAGAGAAAACTATTAGAATTTGGATGTTTTATAAAGATTTATACATGGTCTGTTAGACTACAAATGTATATTTTTCTTCTTTCTTTCTGCTCCATGAATTTTTATTCTATTTGTAATCTGATTTTTGAAAAATATGATAAAAATAGAAGGAAAACATCCCCCTTTTATTGCATATATGCCATACCTTACCAATTTGATATAACTTAATTTTCTTGTATTTGTCACTTCCATCTTTTCTGGTTGGGGTATGAGTTTAGAAAATAATAGCATCAGTGTAGGAATGTGAAAAACATTATATAAATTAATAATGTACAGTTTGGTCATGTAGTAATAAAGAGTGAAGTGATAGGTCATTTTCCAAGAAAATCCCCAACAAATTATCTTCCATTTGTTTAAAAGATGTGGGGTAGATTTAAATTACAAAGAATTTTTCTAGTGACACTTCTCAGTGGAGGGAGGCTATATAAATTGCTCTCTCATTTATAATGCTTAGGTCCCTAAATATGTGCAAAATGAATAGGACACTGTCTAGCCCTCAGGGAATTTAGTCTCAGGAGCTTTTGTCTCCAGCTAGTCAAAGAGGGTGTGCTCAGTCTAGCAAGCACAGGTATGGCAAATAGGTAGGGGGTACTCCTTCTCTTCTCATGTTCACGTCACAAACATTTTCATCGGCCCCTTTTTTTACTGATCTCAGATGTAATTCCAAAATCTTTCTCAACGAAGTACAAATTAGCACTTGAGTTGAAATTGCTTTTCTGTCTCTGATTAAGCGGACAGTTCTCATTCCATGATATTTCTGCCATGTCTGAGGTTATACGTGCAGGATTTACATGGCTAGGGAACAAAGAGTGCACATGTTGCATGTGCCAGGAAAAAATGCCTTAGTGGATTGCCTTGAAGACAAGGAGCTTGATCATACTAATTTATTTGAAAGTCAGGAAATATCCCAGTGTGAATCAGAATTCGGGAGAGGGTCTGGGAAGAATTCTCTCAAATATCTCCCACAGATTAAAATAGGACATGATTTGTTTGGTACTTCTGATGATAGTTATAATGAGCTCCAGAATTATTTTTTACATAACAGTCATCAAGTTTCATTGTAATTTTTTAATGAAATGCCCGCTTCCATGAGAGACCACATGTTGTCTGAGGATAGAGAACATGTCTGTCTTGCTACTGCTTTATACCTAGTATATCATAGGGGACTCCTAGTTTAGCATAAATGCTCAATAAATGTTTAATAAATGATTTAATTGATTAGATGACTATCTGAAGTTGTTTTACATATGAAAGTACAAGCAAAGTTAAACAAAAATCTAAATATAAATGCAGGATAAAATTACTAGATATACCAGGTTCCTCAGGCTAAACTGAGGTATTTTCTTGGTTTTGTAGAATTTCCGCTGGTAACAGACAAACTTTGATATATTCAAAGTCACCAAATTCTTCTTTTTTTTTTTAAAGATTTTATTTTTATTTATTTTTAGAGAGAAGGGAAGGGAGGGAGAAAGAGAGGGAGAGAAACAGCAATGTATGGTTGCCTCTCACATGGCCCTCATGGGGACCTGGCCCGCAACCCAGGCATGTGCCCTGACTGTGAATCGAACCAGGACCACTTGGTTCCCAGCCCGTGCTCAATCCACTGCGCTACACCAGCTGGAGCCAAAGTCACCAAATTCTTAACCAGTTCAATTCATGCTGGAAAAAACAGGAGGGAATCAAGATTGTTAGGGGATAGATGTGTAACTGGAAAATGAGGAAGGGACACGGTAGGTATCCTGGAATGTCAATAAATACATTGGGCATGTGTTGCAGTGGGAGAACCTTGAGAGAAGGGACAGTGCGTAAAAAATTTAAGTGCTATGTGGGCCTAAGGAGGCTGTGTCCTTGGAGCCAAGGGTTCATGTAGGGGGGGATTCCTCTCTCCCTTTATGACCTTTCATTTTCTCCCTTCTCTCTTTGATCTTATCCCTCCTCAGGTTTATCATAGCAACTGTATATTACCCAGCAATCCTGTATAAGCAACACTTATTCTGTGACACTAAGACAGCTCATGACAAGTCAAGCTAATTCATGCCTGTTCGGTTGGTCCACTTTCACTCAGTATAGAGATTTAATGGTTATACAAAGGGAATTACCAAAACAGATGGAGTGAATAATTTTTCTCCTCCCTGAATAATTCCTTCTTGTTAAGATCTTCCATGAGATTGCTGATTAAGACCATGATACAGGCATCTTATTTAACCTCTTCCCCTAGTTTGTCTACATACGGAGTTTACAGTACTATAGAAAAGGCCTGTTGCTGGCATTCTGGAATTCATCAGTGGTTTTTCAAGAGCTGAACATGATTATTTCATCGAGACATCTTTTGCCTCTGTCCCTGGTGTCTCTTTTGTTACTGGTAAAACCCATGCCAGTGTGACTTGGTGAGCAATGGTTGTGGTTTCCCTGTGAAACGAGGCCACAAAGATGGCAAATGGAGCTGCTGTTGCTGGTCATTTCAAAGCACTTGCTTCAAAACACACACAGAACATTTGAGTGATGTCCCCAAGCCATTTAACAAACTAGTTCAGATCACTCATGAAACAATCACTCATTTCAGTGGCCCCCTTATCACTTCCTTGACCAACCACGTGAATATTTCACTAGTGGGCTATTCATGGAGAACCAATCAAGATTTGTGGCAGGGTGATAATTTATTTCAAATTTATGATTGTATTCCCAGTGTATAGTAAAGGAAGTAGTTTGCCCTTATTTTCTTATGCAGAGCCATGTGATGAGGATTCTCTGACTTGGGTGACTATTTGGTAATTAAGTTAGGGCTGCAGATAGAATAGGCAACCATCTACATAGTATAATTTGTAGATTTTTCAACAGTGCTCTCTTACTGATTTTATTTCTCCCAGTGGCTTACCACCATATCGGAAATTTTCACTCGAGTCACTGCTCCTGGATCCCCTCAAGAGAAAGCTTTTAGTAAGTTGGAATAGTCTGCTTTGAGGGGGAGTAAGAAATTGAGAAGTTAAGACTGAATTACCAAATGCTGGAATAGTCAGGACTCTATTCTCAAATGACTTCTCTAACTCTTTCCCTAAGTGATCTTAACTCATCTAGTACCATTAAGTGAAATTTGCATAAAAATATTTCCAAATTTTATCTCACTCTAACTTTCCTGCTGTGCTCTAGTATTTTATATCTAATTGCCTATTAAGCAATTCTTCTTGGATGTGTAACAGGAATCATAAATCCTATCTGAAAGCAAATTATTCTCCCAGCTTCCTTCATCTTACCAAAAGGGATTGTTATGTGCCCAGTAGTTCAAGTCTGGATCCTGGGCACCATTACTGGTTCCTTTATTTCTTCACCTTGCACATCCAGTTTATCAGTGAGTCTGGTCAGTTCTGCATTACAGATGTATCCATTTCTGCACCACGCTCACAATTAACTTGTGAAAATGTGGATATGATTAAGATATTTTTCTATTTAAATTTGTCCAATATATTCTCCAGAATTTAGAATAAAATTGCAAATCTTTCCCATGGACTCCATATACTGGCTATCATTTGTTGTGGATTTCGTCCCACAAAATCCGTGAGGGGGCACCGCACCAATCGCGTGAATCAAACTCACCCAGAGACACGCTTGGAGAATAGAGTCCGACAGCCATGGGCCTTTTGCTCCATCTTCGAAAGACCCATGGCTGCAGGACTCTATTCTCCAAGCGTGTCTCTGGGTGAGTTTGATTCACGCGATTGGTGCAGTCTCCCCCACAGATTTTGCGGGACGAAATTCGCAACAATCATTCTTTGGTCTTGTAGAGTATTCATCTCTCCAAGTTCCCTATTCTTTGGTACTTCAATCTCACCTTGGAGTTCTTTTTTTTTTAAATTTTATTTACTTATTTTTAGACAGAAGGGAAGGGAGGGAGAAAGAGAGGGAGAGAAACATCATTGTGTGGTTACCTCTCATGTGGCCCCCCTAGGGACCTGGCCTGCAACCCAGGCATGTGCCCTGACTGGGAATCAAACCGGCAACCCTTTGGTTCGCAGCCCGTACTCAATCCACTGAGCTATACCAGCCAGGGCTTGCCTTGGAGTTCTTTCTATTCCCTAATGTATTCAGATTATTTACACCCAAGGACCTCTTTTTAGAATATATGAACTAGCTCCTTTATTCCATTCATGTCCTAGCTATAAGACAAAGAAGACTTCCTGAACTGTTGGGTTGAATAGTGTACCCAGACAATACTGGTCTTGTGTTTAACAGGACTTCTCAGTCTTTGAATGACCTAAATTAGCTGTTTATTTAATTTTTGTCTGACTTCTTTTTCTGAGAACAAGAATCTTATTGTCTTATTTACTATTTCTAGGGAATATCTGAAACAATGATTAAAATACTGTAGAAAGTTGATACACTTTGTTTGAAGGAATAGAGAATAGACAGCAATAAAAATCCTAGTCTCCTAATGTATAGTTTATGTATTCTTTCTGTTTAATTGGTATATTAGTAACAAATACTAATGTGCAAGGGCTGTCCAGAAGGTATCCAGCCATGTCATATGAAAAATAGAGAGACTTATTGAAGAAGATACAAGAAACATTGTACATAAGACAATGATGTCTCAGCCCCCTTCAAAGTAGGCACCTTGGGACCTCACACAGTTCTCCCAATCACCATCAGCTGCCCCATCATATTTTCTGGAATCTCATTGATGGTCTGAAATCTCTTCCCTTTCAAAGGTGATTTTAATTTTGGGAAAAGCACGAAGTCTTAGGGCAGCAAATCTGGACTGCAGAGGGGCTGAGTCACCTGAGTGATTTGATGTTTTGCTAAAATGTTCTGCATGAGATGTGATGCATGAGCAGGCACATTGTCATGATAAAGCTTCCAATCATCAGTTACCCATATAGCTATAGACTTCTGAATTATTTCAGTAGTCTTTGCAGAGGAATGTTCAATCTTAACACAAAATTTGATGCAGATTCATTGTTCTACTCACTTAGTCATTTTGAATGTGATGCCACACAGTACACATGCTCGCTTAATGGTGTCCACCCCCACTGACTAGCACAGTGAAGTTGTCATTGTTCACATAGGTGCACTCCAGTCCACTCTCCTTGGCTGCCAGGTTACACTGATGTCATGCAAACCATTCTCGTTATATTAACAATAGATGGACTTTTTCCAGACACATCTTGTATATGTTAGTTTAAAATATTAACTAAATCATTCTATAGGGTTGTAAATATATAATAAGAGGATAATACTTATTTAATTAGATAATAATTATTGAGTAATTATTCATGAGAAATTTGATGCCAGTCAGTGGAGCCATTCTTCCATCAGGTGATTCAGGGATCCAGGTCCCCGCACGTGATGTCACACTTTCACTGGGGGGGGGAGGCACACACTAGCTGTTAATGTTGGGGCTATAAGTGAAACAAATCATTTCTGATAAATTAGTACTGGCTGGAATTAGTCTCATGGTCAAATATAATGGCAAAGGAGGCTGGATTATTTAGGGGTACACACTATATATTGGGTTATCACAGTATTAATGGCAAGTTAGGCCACTTATAGGAATAAGATGTGGAGGGCTATAGGCAAAAAGAGGTCAGGTGATAATACTAAAAAAGAACAGAGAGAGAGAGAGAGAAAAAAGAACACTGAGATATACTGACATTGCTCTCTGGGATCTACGCAAAGCCAGTAATAATCTCTACACTGGTGAATATATTTTCCCATTTGGTTTGCAGCTGTAGCTAACATTATTTCCTGTGCCTAGTATTATTTGAAAGTTTGCCTCTTAAACTCATGTTCTTCTTGATCCTTTTGCTCTAAAGTATCTTCCCACCCTCAGATGGCTCCACCCCAGGCTGGCCTCTGTGTTCCACTTCACAGTTAATCATATTAGATTAATACCAGGGACACTTTTGCCTAATGGAGTTTCAGCCAGAGAGAGAGAGGGAAACAGAGAACCAAGAGGAAAGCTCTGGCTAAGTGAATATGTCTACTCATTTTCTCTTGTGTTTTACATGCTCTCTGGTATAAAAGAAATCCCGGAAGTCAATGGATTAAATATAAATGTGAAGTAAGGAAATATGTGATAAAAGAGAGGCAGATAAAAACCTACTTGAGCCCATTGGGCAGACCATGTGGTGAGCTGATATAATACTTTAATCTGGCATCCCTGTGGCTGGCCCAGGTTGACAACATTTCAAAGATGACAATTATTTGGAATAAATCCAAGATTATACTTTAAATAAAAATGTTCATAAATCATAGCTCTTCCACTATGAATAGGAGAGGCACATAAGCAATTACTTATAGGAGCAGCATTATCTTGCAATTCAAGCTGTTTCTTAAGTTGATTTGACTAAAAGCTTATTTTTCCCCCAAAGTGAAAAATGAAAACAGTCAACTTGTCTTGCTTTGTTCTGTATATAAAGTTCAATTAGATGAATCATTTATTCTTTCAAAAAAGTTAAATGAATGGAAAATGGTAATTCAAGGAAAAGGTAAAAAGGCCAGTATATATGGAGTCAGGAGAGCCAGTCAGGGTCATCGCAGCAACATGTGGCTGGGTGGGTGGGAGAGAGTCAGGACCCTCTACCCAGTGAGAATATTATGTGCCACAAGGAACTCTGGACTTGGATAAAAATTCTCACCATGCATTGGTTTTCAAAAACAACAGAGCCTATAAAAACTCATTTTCTATCTATTTTGTAGTGTTTAAGAGTGAGCACCTCTGACTTCTAATCCTGTATCTGCTACATACCAGCTTTGTGTCCTTGGGTGAGATTTTAAACATATAAATGTCAGTTTCATCATTTGTACCATGAAAAGTTAAACTTACAGTGTGGATTTACATAAGATAATGCATATAGAGCTCTTAGCATAATATTGGGCAAAAATTACATGCCACTCTATATTATGCATATAGAGCTCTTAGCATAATATTGGGCAAAAATTATAGGGTACTGTAAAGAGTGATATGTATTCTTTAGGATGTGTATATATATACATCTAATATATATATATATATATATATATACACACACACACACACATATCAAAGAATGTATGTGCACACACACACAGATATCTATCTATCTACCGTCTATCTCTCACATTTAGACAATTATGGGCTCACTTTGCCCATAAAAGATTATAATCTGATCATTGTTTTCCTATCACAAGCTTATATAACACCAGGGACTATGTAAAATATTTACTCCTTCAATTTCTTAGTGTAGACAAATGTTTCTATGTTACCTGTACATCTCAGTGATATGTCCATTGCTTTTCAAACTCTGGGATAAAAATGGTCCAAGATGAAGTGTACGACCCACCCATTTGGCTTAGCTTTCACCTACATGCCAATGGAATAAAGCTTTTTTGGTGCAAAGAGAAGCTTTAAATTATATATGAGTAAATGCTACATTCCCAAGTAGTGAATAAATTCAGAGAGATGCAGAGAAGAAATTACAGAAGACAAATCTATATTAGTTCCAAATTAGATTTCTTTAACACTTTGAAAAATACTAAAATGTAATGGGAATGGATTAATCCTGCAGACTACGTTGGATAAAATTACTTTTTAAAATGGAAAGTAAAAATGTTGATGCCTAATATAATGCCAGTAAATATCCCCATGGAAAAATTTGAGGGGGGGATTGAACTTGAAAAATTTATTTTAATATTATCTGAAAGAATTTATATTACAGTAGTGACTGTCACTTCTTTTTTTATTGTAACCTACAGTATAAGGTATATTTAGAATTGTGACTCAATCCACATACACACACGTACACAAACATAAGCAATGAAAGTTTCATAAAATAGTGATTACCCAAATACATGTAATAAAGTCTAATATTTTTTATATCTATCTATTAACTATTAAATGTTGGTGATGTCTAGCAAATTAATTCTCAGGACCTTAACTAGATTATGGCCTATTTATTTCTAAAATACACTATTTTATAAAATATTCAAATGTATTGTTCAAAATAAGAGTTATAGAGGAATTGTTACCTTATTATATCATATCAATTTATTTACATGTATAAGAAAGCTATAGCTCTGGCTGGTGTAGCTCGGTGTATTGAGCAGGGGCTGGGAACCAAAGGGTCGCCAGTTCGATTCCCAGTCAGGGCACATGCCTGGGTTGCAGGCCAGGTCCCCAGTGAGGGCCATGTGAGAGGCAACCATACGTTGTTGTTTCTCTCCCTCTCTTTCTCCCTCCCTTCCCCTCTCTCTAAAAAAAAATAAATAAAATCTTAAAAAAAAAAGAAAGCTATAGGTGTATGAGTGAAATAATAGAAAGTCCTGACTTATACCCCTGTTTATTAAGCAGTTTCACATATACAATTCCAATCAGTGGAAAGATCATATACTGCAAAAAAAATTATTAGTGTTGAACCAGTGTAGAAACAGTGGCTGGCCTGGCAGCAGTGAGCATCCCAGGATACAGTTTGTACTTGTGGAGTAATGTATGATTCTAAGGTGGGGTGGGGTTGCAACTGATGACTCTGAAGCATAGTGACATGCCTCAGAGAATGAAAATAACAAAGGTTATTGGGACAGGTGGGGCAATTTGAGCTTCACAAAGGGTAAACATGAAATTGATCTAAACTTGTTATTTTTTTAAAAAGTAAAAAATATATTGCAGAAACATACAGGAATGACCGGGAACGAATTTGTAATCTTGAAAACTGGTTAAATCAGAGGATAGCAGTAAACATTATCCTGCCTTTCTATGTGAACTAAATCATTAGATTAAAAATAAATTAGTAGGTGAGCCCTGGCTGGGTGGCTCAGTTGGTTGGAGAATTGTCCCATACACCAAAATATTGTGGGTTCCATCTCTGGTCAGGGCACATACCTAGGCTTCAGGTTTGATCCCCAACAGGAGGAAACCGATCTATTTTTCTCTCTCACATCTCTCTCTCTCTCAAATTAATAAACATAATAAATATATCCTCAGGTGAGGACTGAAAAATTGTAGGTGAGGGGAGTTGTCTCTGGAAATTTTCTCAGTTTTTGATATTTGAAGACTCACAAGACTCAACAGAACATGGTCACGTAAAGCTACTATCCAAAGTCAGAGAGGAAAGTGTGGCACATTGAGAGGAGGTGCAGGTGGGCACGGGGGATCCAGCAGATGTTCAGGCCCCCATGGTTCTCACCATGGACAGCTTCACTTCACCTTTGAGTTGATCTGTGCAATGAATTTTGGCTTCAGAAGAAATCGAGGCAGAAACTTCCAGAAGTCCTTCCATGTACCCTTGTGGTCACACAAGCACCTGGGCTGTCTAACCAGTTATGCCAGTTGGAAACTATCACTAAACAAACTTGCTCTGGGGTTTGGGAGTCAAGAGCATTGTAAATTTCAGTGTCCTTTATCTTGGTCAGAAGTCAATGCCAGATATCCAGGCCGCCCTGGAAAGAATCAAGAGCTTTCCAAGGCCAGCTGTACATTAACCCTCCCGATGAAATTACTCTAATAAGTGAAAACAAAATACTAGAATTAGAATATCACTATTTTTGCAATCCCCAATGAATTAATGGATCTAGGCATTTTACATTCCAGCTGCAAATATTACAAAAAGAGACATTTTGTGTCTCCCAGTGAAAGAACACACCCTCAGAACAATCAGTCCTGAGATCAATTGAGTCGCTGGATACAACTGCGATTTTCAGGAAATACAAAGGACAGAGGAACTTGTTAACTTGCACCATAAGAATGCAATCAGCAAACCTAGACTGACAAACTCAGGTCACATGTTTATAGGTTCCATAAGATAATGTTAGTTGTGTGTTCTTTGAAAACACATAACCTCAAAAATTGTATAGAAAAGAATGGGAAAGAGCAGGGGAATGTAAAGATTTTTTATTTAATTTAGAAGATATAAAGTTAAAATTCTGGCAGGACAATATTATAATGACTAGGGCCTCACATACACTTTGGGATGGCTCCATAAAGAGATGCAAAATGAGTGGCTCCGATGGGGAGGGAATGTGCAGGGGGTGCTGGGGTCGCAGACAAAAGGTCCATTTTTTTAACCCGTGTGGGCTCAGGAGTAGTTTTCCTTATAGTGTTTCACTAAGCAATACTATTTTTGTGTGTGTGGTTTTCCAGATCTGTGTTTTATTTTACAATAAACAGTTTTAAAAGGTTAGAAAGGGAGGTAGGGCCTAGAGTGCCAAGATAAGGGGTCTGAATTTAATTTGATAATATTCAATTATTTATTGATTATCTTTAGTATAATGAACAGATTTTTGGAGAAATATAAGCTATGTCTGAATCTCAAAGGTTAATTTGAGAATCGTTAATTTAATAGAAATGCCACATTTAGAGCCATCTGGCAATAGCACTTGGCTATTCTTGAGAATTCTAGACCAGATTTGAAGAAGAAACTTTCTTTAGACATAGACAGTGTATAATTACTACAATGTATCTGTGGCAGCTTCACAAAAAGAGGAAGCCGGCTAGGAGAGAGGGAGGAGCTATGTATGCCAGGCGTGCTGTTGTTCAGCGACATTGTGCCTTTGGCTTTCATGCTTGTATAGTACAACAGTACATGGTAGCGAACGTGACCATTGCCCCGATATCTTTATTTTAAAAGAAATGCCAATTTTCTTTCCGTTTATTGCTTCCTCAATATAATAGGTAGTGACCTTGATTTCAAACAGGGGATTTGATGTCCTTAAAATGATTGGATTAGTAGGCAAGCAAAATTATTGTAGCCCTCAAATAATTTACTAAGAAAGTAACTGGAACCAGAAGACCAAAATGTAAAAGAATTACAAATTACTATAGGCCTTCCCTGTAGTTTTAAATGGGGAATGTTAGATGGGGTTCAGGAATATTGGGGGGAAGAAGTAGCCATTGATATAGTGATAAAAATAGATGTTGAATAGATGTTCACTAAACAATGAGCGGAGGGTGGATATTTGATGTACCGTTATATGTAAATGCCTTTAGGGTTTTGTTTTTTTTTTTTTTTGCTAAGAGAATGAGACAAACGTAGTCTGATGATAATATTTGTGCATGTAAGGATATTGCAAAGAAAGTATGAAAGGAAGGACGAAACAGGTTAATTGTGCAGGAGGAAGAATAAGCAGTAATAACTTTCCAGTTCTGAACTTGAGATGATGACAAACTCTTCCATTTAAAGTGTCCTGGAGGGCAGGAGGGTAGTAAAGGGTAAAGGGAGCCAACTACCTGGTAACAGAAAATGATTTGAGTTTGGGTGGTGAACACACAATGCAATGTACAGATCATGTATCATAGAAATGTATACTTGAAACCTATATAATCTTATTAACCAATGCCACCCAAATAAATTTTATTAAAATATATATTAAAAAATAAAATAGAACAAACTATTAGGTAATCTAACCATGTGTGTTCCTCAGAGAAGTGTTTTTACATTTAAGAACTAGCATTCTGTATTTTTGATATAACAAAACACATTGTTTTTTTTCTTAAAATGATGCCCAGTTTTAAGGTAAATAGAGAAGCAAACAATGCGTAAGTTGCAAAGGTCTGCACTATTCCATTGAATAGCAGGAGGAGTCCACATCACGCTTGTGCACACACACGGACACACAAGCACACACAGTGCTGTGTGAATAGGAAAATTGGAGTTACTTGAGGAACTGCATTTGCTAACATCTCAAGCTAGAGTAATACATAGACCCAGCACATGTGAAAATAAAATTAAAAACTAAATACCAGCCTAGATGTGCTTGTGATATGCTAAAAATGAATTTCAAGTACTCAAAGCAGCACATAAGAGGAAACTATCAAAAAACTGCCAAGTTTGAGATTTAGAAATGTCATTCACTGGTGCTGTTTCTAAACAAAAAGCTTTTATTCCTATGGCAGGTTTTCACAGCTTAACAGATAAGCTTGTTTTAGGTGTTCGCATGTGGCCTTTTAGAAAGGTATTTCTTAAAATGGTAAAGTCAGCTCATAAAAAAAGAAGGAGTTAATGGGTTAAAAACTGTGTAAATGTTACTCCAGAAAAAGTATAGCTTGTTGTTCAGATGAATACTCTCTACTTCTCGTATAGCTTTAAATTATGGACAAATGCTTGCAATTGTGAACTCCCTACATTGTGGCTGCCTGTTCCCAGGCTTCATCAACCAGGGCTGTCCAATGGGATTACTGTAAGCCTTCACGGCAGTCTGCCAGCCACTGATGAGAAACTCATACCCCTGGATGTTAGATTGCTCTCTTTATTCCATCCTGTGACGGCTGTGATTGCTGTCATGGTGTTAGGTTAGAAATTAGCATTTTGTGGCCCAAATCTTGCCATCCAGAACACACTAAAAAAAAAAAAAATCAGAGAATAGTGATTTCTTCTGTCACAAAAGGAATGCAGGGTTTCATGATACAGATGTCTACAGCACTTGGGTCAGGAAGGTTGTTGTGGGGTCCTGGTTGGCAAAGTTAATGTGGGTGTCTGACTGTTATTACAGTCTCTGCTTAGAAAACAAAGGTTTTCATTTTGTAAAACTGAGACTGACGGAGGAAATATGGGTGAGTCCTTAAAAAATGTTAAAATTTTAAAAAATCTTGGTTTTTGGCATTAAATAAAAATATTTGAATTAATTGTGAGGCCAAAAACATAATTTTTCCCATCATTTTAGTTCTTATATCTAGAAGCAATGACAGTATAATATGTACTCCCTTGTAATAGTTTCTTTCCGATTTATATGTGGAATAAACTGTAAAAAGACAAAAGATAAAGAACTTATAAAAAAATAAAGTGGTAAATATCATCAATTACATTTGTATTTACTCCTTAAATCATTATGACAAAATGACCAAACTACAGCTATTAGAGTAATCAATGTTTTTTTTACCATCAATAATTCTGTAAATGTCCTTGAACTAATATTTTTCTCTGCCTTATATTTGCTTATTCCTTTGTACTTATTAAACCATTACTTTTTTAAAAAGCTGACTTTTCAATCTAATGTGAACTTGCATTGTGGTTAGGACCTACATGTAATATAGTTTCTACTCTTTTTGTTAGGGATTAATTACAGAAAAAAAAGAAAATGATTTAAATTTTAGTGAGAAAAAATGATATAGTTTTCTTATCTTCTGATTCTTCCCAGGCTGTCCACAGACATGCTAATTTTTCCTGTCATTACCCGTGAGCAAGCTAGAAGGATGCTGACATGTGAGGTGCACAGATTCTGTTAGGAGCCTTGATATTTATCCACCCAAGCTTATCCGTCATCTTTAATCATGCACAAGGCCGAATTACTTAATCATTTCATTTTATTGAAAAGAAAAAGAAAGATTTACATTAAAATGATGACATGCAAGAAAAAAATAAATTGAAAATGATTATGAAGAGAAGGAAATGAAGAGACTAAAGCTCCATTGGTTTTGTGATGCTCATTTAAAGCAATGATCTAGTAAAGCTAAGACATAAAAGCAATCATGATGTTAGCTGTTGGGGTATAACCATCTTATTTCTGCATTTCTAGTTGGAATTCTTAGAAAATTATGTGGAGAAGCTAAGACAAATAAACATTAGACTTAATTAGACTCACCCCTCCCCATTCTTATCCCAGATTGAATTATACCCTAATGACAATCTTATATAAAGGACCATGATCCCCCAATTTAAGTTTACTACCATGACGATCTTTATATAAAGTACTTGTTTTAATTCCAATAGCACAAAATAAGCCAAACCATGCAGACTCCAAGAATTATCAAGTTTTGTTTATATATGATAGTGTAAGCTTATTTTTCTCAAGCAAGCATGTTTTTAATATATATTACAGTATTATTTACTTTTATGAACAACAACACATGTTTTACATAAGCAATGTCTCTTGCTGCTTTATATTACAGAGTTGGATTTGGATAATTCAAAATAATTATTTGGGTTGCTTTCATTGCTCATCTAGCCCATTCTTTTTATGTTATTTGTTTCTGTTTTTCTAGTTGAAATATAGTAAGCAAATATTCCAAAGATAAGTAGTTTTAAAAAGTTTGTGAAGACATTAATTTACAATAATTCCCAAAGTCTTTAAAAATATTGTGTAAAAAGAAAAAAAAAGAGAAAAAACTCATGGACATAGACAACAGTGTGGTGATTGCTGGAGGGAGGAAGGTGGGTGGAGGTAAAGAGGGTACAGGGACAATAAGTGGTAATGGGAAAATACAATAAACAAGCAAACAAAAAACCAAAACAAATATGTGTAATAGTGTAATACAAGGATTTTGAAACAGTAGTCAGGTATCTTCTGAAATTTTTTATCTTGACCTCAAACTATATTGTTTTGTAATGTTGAGTTAACTTCTTTCTGAACACCATCTGTACTTGAATGGAATCATGTTTAAGGTGATCAATTGCATCAAAGAAGAAGAACAATTATATACAAGAGAAAATGGAAAAAAATCTCTTTTGAAATTAAAAAAATTGATCCTTCTAAGACCAAATGGTAACAATATTTATTCATTTAACCTTGAATAGATAGTTAACACCTACTATGTGTCAAGAAATTTGCTAGCTCTTGTGAACACAATATCTTGCCTTGAAGACCTTATTACATTTTACTGATAGTGTAAATTATTTAAGAATCCAGAAAATAAAGATACATTTCCTGCTCTCCTAGATATGTAACTGGCTATATTTTCAATAAACTTGAATATTTTCTTAACATATACAAGCCTCAGTCACTCAGTGATATTAAATCAATTCAATATTTCAGACTTTATATAGCATTCATAAAGTTTATTTTGTACTTAAATGGCATAATTTGAGATGACTCAAGAATTTTACTGTTTTTCATATAAATATATACAATCAACAAAATCGTTTAATGCAGTTGAATGTAAAAGGTATAATTGAAAGATTGAAATGATTTTTGTATTTAAGTTACCAAGGTTATATACAAACTACAGGAAGTATAGTTTTGAAAGCCATATATTCGTATAATTAGGTTTTAGAAACACATGATTTATGACATTTTCTAAGGACTGAGAAGCATATATTAAACATCAACCATTCTTTTTGCTCATCTTAAGTATCTTTAAATTCCAGACTCTGTAAATACCCCTTTATACCACAATCCATTTGGGGAGATAAAGAAAATTCTGCTTTTCTTTTATTATTTTCATCGACAACTTTGCTGCTGGAAAATTCAAGAGCTTCCCTTTACATTTGCAACAGTCTCATCATTCATGATATCGTATCCAGTTATATTTAACATGCATTAAAGAATAAACAGAAAATATCACAATATATCTAAATGAGCTCAGAGTCTTTCAGGATTAAATAAGCCAATAAACTTTATGTTTATACATATTAAAAATTTAGTTATATTCAAGAAGGTATTTATGTACCTGTTATTAAAATAAGTGATTGATATTAATTATATATTTTCTCTGAATTTTGAACTCTCTTATTACAAAATAGAAACAATGAAATAAAATGTCCAAACTATTACAATGTATGTATTGTTATAAATCCAAATTAATGCTATGAACAATTTTTTTTTGAAAATAAATTCACAATTTTATCACAGCAATGAAAATTTGATTTTTTTTCAGTGATCTATTTTAAATATGTTATCTATCTTGTCAGAAATAAAATCATAGATCATTATTTGTGCTTGATAATGGTACAGAATTTAATTAAAAAGAGAGATTTCTGCCATACTTTAATGCTGATTTTCAAAGACAGAAAAAGCAATCAAACCTAATTATTTTTATACTGGTTAGTGACCCATTATGTATTTAAACTTTCAAATGCCTCTCTTTTTAAATATAATTTTCCTGAAAGCATTCATATGTTTAAATTACTTGAAATTATCTATTACTTTAAAATGAAAAAGAAAACTTAGAATAACATACCAACAGAAAAAATAAGAATTGTAGTATCAAATACTAAGGGAATAACATTAGGGTTACTTTAACTTTATAGCAATAGGTGGCACTGTTACCTAAATACTCTGTGATTTGAATTGAAGAACAGTGGAAATGGGTTGTCTCTAAATATAATTTCATGTATGTAAACAAATGAGAACACAGATGTCAACTTAATCTGGGGATAGTTTGTATTATTTTTATTTACACAGCCAGCAGTAGGTAAAATAGTAGAAATGGCAATTAAAATTTATGACAAATATGATTAAAGAGGTACACATTTACAATATTTTATGAACATGTTAATTTTTTTATACAAATAAAATTAAATTATATTTTCCTGCAAAATTTTACTTTATACATTTCTAATCCTATGGAATTTGGGATTAGAAATTTTTAGGTGTTCTAAAAATACTGATTCAGAATGCTTAAGTTGATGACTAAAATTTACTTTGTGTTGCCATGTTTCTTTTGGCAATGTTTTGTGTAGTGTATAAATTAAAATCCTGTCATGTGATGTGCGTATGTTAAATATAGTGATTCTTGACAATATGCAGTCCATTAGGCTTATAGTTCAGAAATGGAATTCTTCCACTATTGCCAGCAGAGTCATTGTTAACATCTGAAAATGAAAAGGAAAGGAATAAAACAGGCTATGTATGTGTTCACAGTGTTTATATGGGAGTGAGAGTAGCAATAAAGACTGGGCCTCTTGCTTGAAACACACAGCACCTGTTTAAAAGCTGGACGTACTGACCCAGGGGCAGGCAGATTGCAGTAAGACAGTTCCTTCTTCTGGGCAGACACAGCGTGTCACCGGGACAAGGCTAGTATAGTCAGGCACAGGCTAGATTAGGCTCCCATGCCTCCCCCTGCAGCCTTGGTGGTGTAGCCCAGTACAAGCCACAGTCGGCACCGTGCCTTGCAATTTAATGTTTCACCAACTCATGGTTGATGTTTCTTCTCTCAGAATGGCTAAACTTGTGATGTGATGGTCTTCATGACGATACTGTCTTGTGCTTAGATGTTCACTACTATCTTAAAAAAGACCCACAGCCTTGTAGTAGAGTGTGATGCATGATGTAAACCCCCTTCAGAAATGGAGGACCTACTTTTTTACAGGCTGCGAATGCTGCCAGCCCCCCTGAGGAGACTGCTCCTGCTGAGCAGAAACTTGTGGCTCAAGGCCACCTTCCCTTTCTGATGAAAACTGCACTTAGTGAAAAACATGGGGAAATCTTAGCTTCAACTTGAGGCAACTGTTAAGGTTCATCCCAGCTCCAGAATTCCCACAGGATTGGTTGAGACCATGGAGGATGCATCTGAGCTCAGTTTCTCCCTCTGCCCCTGCTGCTTTTACACCTTCCCTTTCACAAGGGCTCATCCCTTGGGCATTTGCTGATCATCGTCTTGCACACTTATCTCTATTTAAGCTTACTTACTCTGAAACTCAGCCTGTGCCTCCCTCTTAGGAAGCAAATTGACCGAGAGGCCAGTGGGTTCTCTCCACTGTGCTTTACAGCCAGTAACTAGATCATAACAATGATAAGGCGTTTCATAAATGAGTTTTTCACCATAAAAATGAGCTTAAAGGGTGAATAACTGATTGGGGAAAAAAGTTGAAGCTCTTACACCAGCACTTATCATCACTTACTGCTACATTACATGAATACTCTAAATGCTTGAACTGAATGTTGTACTGGCTGTATACGGCATACAATTGAACAGTGTAACAGTGTCCCTGTGTATTACATGTTATTTATGTGTCAGATTCTGGGCAGGGACACAGTGTTAACTAAGACATGGCTTCTGTTCTCAAGAAGCTTCTGGATCAGCAGCTTTTTAGTTTGTTCAAAACCCACATTTATGCCATTATTTAGGGAGAATTTGGTGTCAACTCTATAGTATGAACATTTTCCAAGCAAAAACCTTTTCATATATCATAAACCAAGTCACATTGGATAATTTGGATTTTTTTGGAAAACAAAATCTATTTTAAAAGCAGAATTAAATTGCAGTCATTCATTTATCAGGTCAAATACATATCGGTATGTGTCATTGCTGTTTATTACAATTTATTTTCAAAAAAAAGATGCACCAGGGAGTATTATAATAAAGTATTTTAATGATAACCATAAGCAATCAATACTTCCTTAGGGCTACAGAGGATCTTATTTATTTATATAATTCTGCAGTAGTGGAGTGTGACATGTAGCCACCACTGCTGCCACCGTCCCTGGCGTTTTTCTCCCTGTGGCCAGATGGAAATGCAGTCTAACAATGTCTCAGCACAGGACTCCCAGGAGTTACCTTTTGTCAGTAAATGTTGACATTGGACCCTACTTCCTATCCAATCTAGCCAAATTATATCACTTTATAGTAGAGTGCGCTAAAGTGAGATTTAGAAAAATGAAAACCGTTTGTAGAAAGGACATGACGAGTTAATGATGTCTGATCTTCCAGTTTAGCTTTATTATTATACCATTCTCTGGAAAAATATTTATGCTGCTGTGCTGTTAAACTAATGAATAACCAAAATTCTTTTTTAATAATAATAAGAGCCATTTTATAGATTGATTTTTACTGTATTGTGCTCTGAGATATGTATGGTTTAAGCCAAATTGTTTGGCTTCATAATCATTCTATTCTATAGTATATTGATTAATCATGTGGAATCTATAGCAGTCAAGTCAATATATTTATTAAACATATTGTATTTACCTTTTTGTGTAGGGAAAATAATCTATAATAGTGGACATGTGACCTCTAATTCACCTTACCCCATTTTGCACTTGAATGTCTTTGTTTTTTTAATTTTATTTATTTTTAGAGAGAGGGGAAGGGAAGAAGAAAGAGACGGAGAAACATCAATGTGTGGTTGCCTGACATGTGCCCCTCACTGGGGACCTGGCCCACAATCCAGTCATGTGCCCTGACTGGGAGTTGAACCAGTGGCCCTTTGGTTCACAGGCCCGCTCTCAATCCAATGAGCTACACCAGCCAGGTGAATGAATCTTATGATAAAGTCAGTTACTATCCTGGCTGTACTCAGTTCATGAAGTTCATTTCATGGAAGCATGATACATGGCAAGGCAAACAAATAGTACCCTTTTTTATTTTCGGTCACTACAAGTGGAAATTTCAATAGTCTATAAATTAGAGCAATGGGATATAATAAAATATGAGAAATGATAGTTCAGAAAATGACCAAGGAAGAAGACACAGTGCGGTAGTTATATCAATACACTGAGAAGCAGACTGGGAAAATAATCATAGCTATTCATAATTGATGTTTTTAAATGCCAGGTCTAGTCTTAAGTGTTTTTGAGGTACTTTTATATGCTATATGATTATGTTTATTTATGGTTAGAAGGTGAGGTAACTGAAGAACAGAGAAGTCAAATGACTTAACAATGCACCCAATACTGGATGAGATGAGATTCAAATATCCAGGCAGTCTAATTTCCAAGTGGGGGCTCTGTGTCATTGTACTACAGATGCCTCTTGGTAATTTCTAGTTAGTTTTATTGATTGATATGTCATTACATGTGACAGTTTTGCATTTTCACTTAATAAGTAACAATGCCATCTTAAAAAAATGTGCAAATTGCTCTGTCCAGTGTGGCTTAGTTGATTGGAGCACCATCCCATAAATCAAAAGCTCATGGATTCAATTCCTGGTCAGCGCACATGCCTGGGTTATAGGTTTGGTCCCCAGTCAAGGCATGTGAGATAGGCAACTGATCAATGTTTCTCTCTCACATTGATGTTTCTCTCCCTCCCTCCCTTCCCCTCTTTCTAAAATCAATAAACATGTTCTTGGGTGAGAAAAAATAAAATTAAAATTAAAAAATCTACAAAGACAACAAAGTTGCTACATCATAGTATTGAATTCTGCGATTAGGCTCCAGAGCTGTAATGAACTGCAGAAATGATGTACAAAATGCTGCGTGAGCTTATACGTGGGGAGTGGGCTCATAGAGTTCATAACAGTCTCAAGAAGATCAGATTGGTGATGTGAAAACTTTTGCAATGACTTCCTTAGTCCATCACTTAACTTTAGTCACAAAGATTATATATATGTATATATGCATACATATATATGTGTGTATATATATACTCCCATACATACATGTAAGTATATATATAGTATGTGGCAAAAGTAGGTGTACAGTTGTTCACATGGAAAATAATATAATAATTAATAAATAATAATACAAGAATAAACTGTGTTTCAAGTACTAACAACTGTACACCTACTTTTGCCTCACCCTATATGTAGCAGCAAAATCCATATAAATGCATGCAAATATTCTTACATATATAGGAAATACAGATTCCTTCTAAGCAGTATTTTGCTCTTTTTTAGCAGAAGACAAGATTGTATTATATTTTGAGTTAGCTATTTAACCTTTTTTTCACTCTAAATACTTTCATCATAAGGGAGGATAGACTTATTTCAAAATGTTGTGTCAGTGCAAATACTTTCTCAAGAAATGTTTTTATTTAGTTTTCTTTAAAGACTTTGTAGTTCAAGGAACTGGAAAATTAATGATACCTGTTGACTTGTGCAAAACTCTACTGAAGCAAAAACTAAGAGGCATTTGTATGTGTGGTGTGGTTTATACTTACTGTATACATATATAATAAGGGCAACCTTTGAAAATTTGGTTCTAAATGTCAGGAACCAAAAAGAACTCTATCATGTGTGTTATTAATATGTTTCACTATCTAAAAGAATATTCCATCATGTAGTGGGAATGTCACATTACCATAATTTTCTTATATCAAATGCATGCATTTAGCAAGTACATTATGATAGTGTCTGCCTTGAAAGAAGAAAACCTGTTTTGCACTGAGTTTCATGATGTCCCGATGCTAAACTGTCCACTCTACTTTAAAAATAGATCAATATTTTCGAAGTAATTTTTGTGTCCTTTGCTAAGCATTTCAATACATTTAAGTAAACTGGCTTTGTGTCCACAGAGTACAAAGTGAAATAGAGTTAGGCAATTATCTTGTTAACAGAATAAATGTAGACACAATGTTAAGTGGACATAGTTTTATCTGTTTGTTTTTGCTACTTATTAAATTGTGTATTTTGTCCAAATTGTCAAATAACTACCAGATCTTTGTTGAACATTTTGTTCTACAATAGAATAGTCATTGTCCAATTTTTTAGATATTTTTAGAAATCAAATGTAATTTTATAGGGAATATTTTTAATGAAATTTAAATACAGTTGAAAAAATATTTGTAAGTGAGCAAAAGTAAAACCAAAAAATTTCTACTGGATTATTGTAACATTTTAAAATTTAATAAACATTTATAAATCTTTTAGAGATAAAATATAAATTATAGGTGGAATATATAAAATTGCCAATATTTGACTCTTTGTAGTCTTCAGTTTTCACATGATTCAAGTTAACATATCAGGGGATGTTAATACCATTGTCACCTCATGATATATTTATAAAAGTGTAGCTTTTCTTTGGAAATAATATTATATATATCTCAATTACATATTTACCAACTATGGTTACAATATTAATTCATCTGCTTCAGATTTGAAAGTGCATATTATGTATTTACATTTGGTAAATAATCATGTTTTCATTAGAAGCCTCAAATTCCACAGCTAGAATGTGCAGTAATTATACTAACTTTGCAGCATTGCTATGGTGTTGCCTTCTCAGGTAGCAGTCTGTGCACTAGCTGAGATCAGGACTTTGTCAGACTTCTATGATAAACTATTGAGAGGTCTCTTTGGCATGTTGCTTCCTCATCATCAAATAACACATATGAAGTATTGTTGGGCCTTCATTGTGCCACTAGCTCATCTTTCTATCTCTCACCTCCCCTTTCTTAGAGTTTCCAACTTGTCATCTTGTAGTTTCAAATAGCATGCCTGTGCTGTCCATATAAACTGTGTACCTTTAGACACTGCGTCTCTCTTAATCTCCAGACTGCATTTCAGAACTTCATGCATATGTATCACTGAATAACTTTACTTAAAACTGAATTCATGTCTCTGTAGACTAAAATGACTCTCCAAAACTGCCTCCTAAAGAGCACTCATCTTCACAGTGCAAAAGCCTTATGATCATCTTTGACTCACCCCTTTTCTTCTTTCCTAGTTAATAAATTAGATTAATATCTATTATTTCTTCAAAATAGCTCATCTTTCTCTCCCCACTGTGACTTTGTTGGTTCTGGAAGTTATCATAGCACATTAGGACCTACTGCAATAGCCTCTCAATTCGTCTCCCTGCTGGTTTCCTGCTCCCCAAGCCATTCTTTATGCCATCACTAGACAAATGAACACATTACTGTCCATTTTCAAAGTATTTCCTAGTTTGTAATTGTCTGCCAGTTAAAGATGAGATGAACTGGCCTGTTATTTATGGTCCTGGAGAATTTGAATCCCACATTCTTTTCCCTGCATTCCTTCTAGTCTTGCCCATCCTCTCTCTTAATTTTTTTCTTTAGTGAAAATTTTTTCAATGTGATTCTTCTGTTCATCTGTCTCATTACTTGAACTTGTAATATTGAATGCGCTAGAATATTCTGTTCTGGGCCTACTTATCAGCTGTACTTATCTAACTATCCTAATGTTTATTCTTTAATTTATTGAAGAGGTTACTTTGCATGACATATTGATAATCTTTCCATTTTTGCCTTGGTTTACAAATTAAAAATTTATTATTTACTTTTAATATTTTCTTTCTCCAACTAGATTATGCACCTCTTCAGGGGAGATTATGACCTAACATGGTTCACCTTTCTTTGCCTCTTAATGCTTACCTCAGTTCCAGATGCTTGAAGCCTGTTTCAAAAATACTTCTTAACTTCATAGAGTATAAAATATTAAACAACAATTGCCCAATTTTGGTTTCTGAAATAAATCAGAAAAAAACATGGCTATATTGAATTAGTAAGGAGAACTTTTTGCATGGAGCAGAGGATGTATCTGCCTAAGTGTTGCATTATCCAGTGGGGTCAACGAAGCAGGATGTAAGTGGAGCACAGGTGTGCATACCATGCCAGGACAGGTGAATGGCGAGTGATAGGTGGGGGAGGTGGCTTATGATTGTGAGTATTAAACGAGAGCTTGGCAGAGAACCCAAATGAAGTTCGTGAGTGCTTGGTTTTACAATCATATTTCCAATTTATTCAAAGACTTTCCTATATACTTTATGGTGTCTGATGTCAATCTTTTCATATTTATAAATGCTCTTAAATGTGATATAATACTTAATGCTTTCATACTTTATTTTTTTAAGATTTTATTTGTTTATTTTTAGAGAGAAGGGAGAGAGAAGGAGTCATCAGTGTGTGATTGCCTCTCATGCGCCCCCTACTGGGGACCTGGCCCACAACCCAGGCATGTGCCCTGACTGGGAATCAAACCAGTGATCCTTTGGTTCACAGGCCCATGCTCAATCCACTGAGCCACACCAGCCGGTGCAATAATGCTTTCATACTTTAAATTGGTTCACTTAGGAACTATTGCACAGAGAAAGAACAGCACATAGAAAACAGTACTGAAGAAATCCACCTAACTACTGAGCAGCCAAATGCACGCAATTCAGTTTGATGAAAAATTTTTACAGGATTAGAGGGCACAACATTCACATGAGGTAAACCCACTGGGTGAATCATGAAAGACTGGGATCTAAGCTGAAATTTGGTGCTAGTATGACTTGTGAAAAATGGATGAAATGCTGGCAGTAGTGGCAGTGACAATGATGTTGGAGATGCCTTTTGGGTCCAGGTTATGTTAATAGAGTATAAATGAAGGAATTCAAAGTTGAACATGTTCTCTAAGACGTGGCCACACAGTACAAGGTCAGAACTCTTATTCTGTAGATGCCAAATAAGGATCTTTTGTTCAGATCCTTCCTTGTAATTATAAATCTTGCTTCCTGAAATCATCAGGGAAATAGACTATAGTATAAAATATAAAACTGAATATGCTATATAATTTCTGACTGGTGTCAATTAATGTTGGCTCTGGGTGTGATTTTGTTCAGTATAGTGTCCCCTGAAGTTATGCAGCGCCACAGCCTGGCCTGGGCCTGGTATATCCATGCATGTAGCTATTGACCCAATGGAGACTTCAAATATCAGTTTACCATCTCATTTGATGATGATACAATTGCTATAAATTTTTTGTTTGTATTTTTAGGGGTCCTGTAAAATGGTTTTATTGTTTATTATGAATTCAAGTTGTTGAAAACTAAAGTTCATACAAAAGCTTATCATTACAAATTGTGTCCTAGGAATGCAGGACAGGGTCTAGTTCAGGCTAGTGATTACATAGCTAGTAAATAGATTAGTGAATTAAACTAAAAATGACAATTTAAATAGAAATCTGAACACTGTAATGGGTGTAAACACCATGAGTACAGTATTTAAGAACCCCCATCTTCCCTCTGGTATATAATTCACATTTCACTGACTGATTTTTTTGCTGTTTCCTGGGATGCTACATTAGTGTGTTTGCACATGTTGATAGTGTCATTGACACCATTGTCTGAACAGTGGTGCCAAACTTGTGCTGGCTTCAACTACTTTCATCTCTAGACTATTTTAAATCTTTTAATTTTTCTTTCTGATATTAGTTTCTGATCTCAAGTGGTCAGTATTTAATTTCTTTTTAAAATGCTAACTCACCCACACTTGAAACCTAACATAGGAGAATTTAAAAATCTTTGGTTCAAGAAAGCAACCATTTTACAGATATCTTTTTAAAATTATATTGTATTGATTATGCTAGTACAGTCGTCCCAAGTTTTTCCCCCTGCCTCCTCCATCCAGCACCCCCACTCCCTCAGGATATCTCATACCATTATTCATGCCCATGTAGGTTCTTTGGCTACTCCATTTAATATACTGTACTTTACATCCTCATGGCTATTCTGTAACTACCTATTTGTACTTCTTAATCCCCTCACCTCTTCACCCATTCCCTCACACCCACCTCCCATCTGACAACCATCAAAACATTCTTTGTATTCATGATTTTGTCTCTGTTATTGTTTGCTTAGTTTGTTTTTTATATTCAATTGTTGATGGATATGTATTTATTGCCATTTTGTTGTTCCTAATTGTGATCTTCTTCTTTTTCATAAATAAGTCTCTTTAACATTTCCTATAAAAATAGTTTGGTGGTAATGAACTCCTTTTAGTTTTTTTCTTGTCTGGGGATCACTTTATCTGCCTTTCGATTCTGAATAATATCTTTGCTAGGTAGATCAATCTCGGCTGTTGGTCCCTGCTTTTCATGACTTTAAATATTTCCTGCCAATCCCTTCTAGCCTTCTAGTTTCTTTTGAGAAATCAGCTGACAGTCTTATGGGAACTTCCTTGTAAAGAACTAATGGTTTTCTCTTGCTCCTTTTAAGATTCTCTCTTTATCTTTAACCTTTGGCATTTTAGTTACAGTGTGTCTTGGAGTGGGCCTCATTGCATCCATCTTGTTTGGGACCCTCCGTGCTTCCTGGATGTGCATGTCTATTTCCTTCACCAAATTAGGAAAGTTTTCTTTCGTTATTCTTTTTTTAAATAGATCTCCTCTTACCTTGGCTGGTATGGCTCAGTGGATTGAGTGCCAGCCAGTGAGCTAAAAGGTCACAGGTTCAATTCCAAGTCAGGGAACATGCCTGGGTTGCTGGCCTGGTTATCCAGTTGGGGGCATGTGAGAAGCAATCAATTGATGTATCTCTCAGACACTGATGTTTCTCTCCCTTTCTTTGTACCTCCCTTCCCTTCTCTCTAAGAAGTAAATAAATAAAATCTTAAAAAAAAAAAAAAAAGAAGTGTGAAAATAGACCTCCTCTTGTTCTTTCTCTTCTTTTGGCACCCCTATGATGCGAATGTTGGTATGCTTGAAGTTGTCCGAGAGGCTGCTTACACTATCCTCATTTGGATTCTTTTTCTTATTGTTCTGATCAGTTGTTTTTTGCTTCTTTATGTTCCACAGCATTGATCTGATTCTTGGCTTCATCCAATCTACTGTTGTTTCCCTATTAATTGTTCTTTATTTCAATTAATATATCCTTTGTTTCTGACTGGATCTTCTTTATGCTATTGAGATCCTAAGTTCCTTGAGCATCCTTACAACCAGTGTTTTGAACTCTGCAATTGATAGATTGCTTATATCCATTTTGTTTAGTTCTCTTTCTGGATTTTTGATCTGTTCTTTCATTTGGACCATGTGTTTTGTTTTTTTTGTTTATTTTTTTCTCCTCATTTTGGCAGTCTCCCTGTGTTTGTTTCTATGTCTTAGGTAGAGCTGCAATGACTCCTGACCTTGGTATCATGACCTAATGTAGTAGGTGTCCTGTAGGGTCCAGTGGCACAGCCTCCCTTATCACCCAAGCTGGGTACTTGCAGTGTACCCACTGTGTGGAATGAATAAACCCTCCTCTTATAGTTGAGCCTTGATTGCTTTTGGCAAGTCAATGGGAGAGATTCACCCAGGACAGTAAGCTGCAAGGGCTGGCTATGACCACTGACTACCAACCTCTCTGCCTTCTGTGGAGAGGCAGGGTGTTGATGCTCTGACATGGTCTATAGCTGTTCACTGTGTGCATAGGCTCTGGAGTTTCCCATGTTGTATAGGCCAAGTTCTGTGCCCACCTGTGTTTTGCTGGGAGCCACCCTTCCTAAGATATAAAGCAATCTGAGACCGCTGCTACTTGTGCTGGGCTAGGAGATTTCAAGGCGAAACGAAACTATGAATATAGACTGGCTGCTGCTAGTGCCAGACTTCAGGCCACTTAGCAAGACGTATAGGGGCTGAGGGCTCACTGATGCTGGCTGTTGCTTATTTGAGAGGATTTAGGAAGTTGTGAAGAATATGCCAAAACCAGCCATTAATATGGAAAAGTCACTGTTAACAGCTTGGGTACGCCCATAAGTTGGATAGGACAGAGTCTCAGGGGATCTCCAGTGCAGGGCAAACAGTGTTAACCAGGTTGGTGGAGTCTCAGATATCACACCCACCTGCTGGCTCTGTGGCTCTGTGGGGGAGGGCTCAGAAAAGGGACAGTGGCCTCTGCCCACCTTTCTGTCTGGGAAAAAGCTGTTCCCCAGCTATTGCCTTGATTCTGGACACTTCAGTTTCTCCCCATATGCCATTGGTGCTTTTAAAGCTGCTACCCTGGTGCTGGAACAAAGAGGGAGTGTGTCTGAGTAAGTCCATGTGTGGGTTCTTTAAGAGGAACTCCTTGGAACTCCAGAAGTGTCTTCTACCAACTCATCCCCACTGGTTTTTGCAACCAGAAGTTAAAGGGACTTATCTTTCTAGTACTGGAACCCTAGGCTGGTAGGGGGAAGCTGTGGGGCTGGGTCTCTTGGATCCTGAGATATCCCCCCTGAATTTTTATCCACCACACATAGGTGTGGGACCAACCCGTTCTTGCATCTCTGCCCTTCCTATATGTCTGGATGGATGTGGTTTCTTTAATTCTGTAGTTGTCATACTTCCATTCAACTCAATTCGTGATGGTTCTGATTGATGGTTGTTCTATAGTCTAGTTGTAATTTTGATGTGGTTGCATGAGGAGGCAAGCTGTGTTTACCTGTGCTGCCATCTTAACTGGAAGTCCAAATAGTCATTTAAACATTTCTCTGCTTCTCTTCCTATGTTTCTCAGCTGTAGAGCAAACTTTCTAAAATCCATTTTGCAGTTATCTTTATGAATGGAAACCAGGGGTCAGAGAAGAGAAGAGGATTGCTCTTATCAATAAAACACCTAAGACAGAGTCGGTGTTGGAAGAGCTATCAACTATTTCATAGCACATCCAAACTCCCATTTAGGATGATACTGTTTGGGTCATTCTCTGTCTCCCCTCTTTAAACCCTGAGATGCATCCTCGTCCTTCCAGGCTCTACTTAGTTCCCTGAGAGATGACACCAATTATACTTCACCCTGTCTCCTCAGTTACTGAGTTTTAGTTGTTTTCAGAATGGGAATTTCCCATTGGAGGTGGGAGAGTAGGAAAGGAAATAGGGAGAAGTGCACTTCTTCTCTGTTCACTCCTTCTCCGGGCCACAGTTGTGGGCAGTTACTGTGACCCTCCATTACTATACAACAACGGGGCCTCTGGCATCTTTCTCTGGGCCTCCTGTTCCACCTGATCTCCAGGAACTCTATTTTCTCCCCGTGCCTTTTCAAGACTAGGCCATTCTCAGCAGCTCTTCTTGTTCTTTTAAAGGTACACCTTTGTTGATAGATCCTTCTTTAATTTGCCTTCAAACATCTGAATTTCAGACTCTTTTCTATGAAGAAACAAAAATAAGCACTAGATAAAAGGCCATTCAAAAATTGGGAAGTCTTTTTGATTCAGGTTTAAAATCTAAATTCAAATGTTTAGTCAATTTTTTTTTATCTCAAATCTTGTGCAATTTTATTGTGTTTTCTGCATGAAGTTAAAATTGAAATTAAAACTCATACTTAACTCTGTTATGATGCAGAATATAAGAAAAGGAATTAAATTTTTTAATTACTTTTTTGAATTTAAAAATTACATATTTGAAATTATTGTTATTTCTTTCAAGATAATGAAGTACTTCTGGTAAACTGTAGCTTATTCCCTTCCTTTTTAAGTGGCAGTGGGGTTGTTGAAAGATTTCTGTGGGATGATGAAATGTTTAAATTAAATATAGATTTGGGGTTCTGAACCTGCTGAGATGTATGTGCTGAAAACATGAACAGACCAATCACAACAAACTGGAATGATGGTCATTAAATTAGTTAACACTTGTTTATTTTGTAGACAAACACTTTGACTTTTTCTCAGCCTGAATTGAAACAAATGGCTTTAGTATTGTCAAGATCAGATGATTTAATCAGAGTTTAAATTTCAGGCAAGTCAATTCTTGGGCTCCATTAAAGTTACAATAAAAATGACATTAAAATAAATTTTGTCATTGCTACTTGCTTTTCCTCTGGAATTTTGTAGCATAATGAGCCACACTATATTCTCCATTTTTGGTATTGTCATCTCCAAGTCCAAAACAAATTTTGTCAGTTTATGCAACTGCTTTCAGTCTTTAAAGTTATCCATCAAAACTTTGCGATTTGTCTGGACTATGTGTTTACAGACTGTAGCCTTTCATGCCTCATAGACACACTGAGTTCTGTCATATCTACATACCTATACATTTTTGGCAGAATAATTCAGCCCATTATATGTCAACACTGTTAAATTTAAAGCATATTTTTTCCTTATAGCCCTTCTTTTTCAAACACAAATACCATAAAGAGCCATAATTTTATCTAGCACTTTATTAAATTTAAACAGAGAATATGAAAAATCATGGTCCCATTTATGATTAGCATATTTTACAATGGAGAAATTAAGAAGTATGCCTCCAAAATGTATACCATTATAATTTAGTAATGAAAGTACAAATAAAATGCCTTGAGAATGCAGAAGAAATGGATTATTAACATGATTTTTTACACTAATAAAGTTGTTTTACTTGTAAGGCTACTATATCAGGTGAATAGACTTAAAAGGGCAGAAGCCCTTTGAGGGCAGAAGCCAGCTATTTGTATCTCTTCAGGGGTAAAGCACTACTTCTTGAAAGGAAAGTCATATTCTGGTGTGAGACAAATCAAAATAGCATAACTCTTCTTGATCAAATGTTCCTAGAAGAAACTAAATTTAGAGTAGAGATCCTAAAAACTATAAGCATGCAAATTGAACTCTGTCTCTCCACTTCCAAAGTCCTCAAACAACCCCAGAATGCTAAGACTATGAGAATCCTTTCATTTCCCTGACAATTGCTATCTTTTGTCACCAATTTCCAAGGCCTAGAAGAATAGAGACTAGTTAGTCACACCAAAGCCACTGGTGAACACCACAGAGAAATTCTAAAAGTACCTAGAATCTACCTCATCTGCAATGACTTGTGGCCTCACTTGACTTTTGCTGTATATCTGATGAGAAACTCTACTTCACCCTTTCTTGAAAGTGTGCATCCTACTTTCTAAGCTTCTAGCTTATACTCCATCCAGACTGGTTTTTAGATCCTTTGGACATCTCTAATTCGTACATTGCTACAATAGCTAAGATATGTGGAGTGTTTTGTATATACTGGGCTCTTTGGATAGCATTAGCTCATGGTTTTCCTTTCACACAAAACTGGAAAATTCCAAATTCTGAATCAATTCCAATATCTGTCTTTCCACATCTGCAGTCAGCCTGCTTGGCGCCGTTGGGCATTTAACACAATAGTGCAAGTTGTTGTCACAGGTCACACTGCCAGAAAAATCCAACTCTTCCATGGCAACTGTTTTAAATATCTTCTTTTTTCAAACAAACTATTCTTCTTTGGATTCTCAGAAAAAAAACAACAACAACAACATTGAATTCCTTTCAACTTTTAAAATCAAATGGAAGTGATCGCATAGGACCTCCTTCAACATTTCATCCTAAGAGTTCAAAAATACTGGCCTCTGCACTCTCCTTTCTCCCTTCCCTTCTGCTCCAGTGGAGAAGGAACTCCTTCTCCCATGAAGGGCCAGCCCGTCCAGCTACACACCAGGGCTTGTGGGCCTTCCCCATTCTCTATCATGTCATCCCTTCTCATTTTGCTTTCACTCAAGTACCCTGTATACTCTCCTCCACCCTCATCACACAATTTAAATTGTCTTTCTGGGTCTGTTCTCATGACTTGTACATCTTTCAGTTAATCATCCTCTTTTTCTCTCTCCTTCAAAGTCATAGTTCTTAAATAGTGTTATATACTCTTACCTATTATTTCCTCCTATGACCTCAATGTTTGACCTCAAACACTACTACCTTCTCCAAGATTGTCATTAGTTTTATTATCTCTACATTCAATATGTAATTATTTTCCTTACCTTTAAATTTATAATGCATTAAATACTCAAGTAATACGTGTGAAAACTAATGCAATTATTCAAGATTAACTTCCTGCAGATCAGTTTTAAGAAAAAAATATGACTGTGTACAAAAACCATAGAAACTAGTTACATTTCAGTGTTTAAGGGAATCAAACTTGACTGACATCCAGGTTTATACCTCAGCTTAGTAATCATGCCAGGAAAGGAGCTGTTGCTTCCCCAAGCAGGAATACTGGAATGCAAATTATGCAACTAGTTCACTCTATCATTAGCTGCAACAGGGAGGTTAGGATCCTACCCCTTTATCAGCAGGGACTAGTGGTACCACAAACTGCAGTCAGCTTCTAAGCTAACACTGGAATGAAGAATCTGCAAGATTGTGTTTCTATTTTTATCTGAGCCCTTGAGTGACTAGGTCTCCTGCGGGGTTTCTTTAATCCTGAAACTAACAAGTCACACAACCCCCACCTCCCAAGGATCAGGGTGCTTCACCTGGAGTCTGATAGACACCTTTTGTGGAGCTGTATATGTTATGTAAGAATAAGTGGGAATTGGGGACCTACTTACCTGCTACTTACCTGGTCTTGGTAGTTTTCTACCACTGAATGCTGCTCTATCAGGTGGGGAGAATGTGATTCTTAGTATTTGCCTTTGTTTGCAAGACAATTTATAGACATTTTCCTTTTAAAATTTATATAATGAAAATATAAAGTACTTTTCCTGTCTTCCCAGGTTCCACTCATTGTCCCAGGAATAACTGATATTAACTTATTGACTAATTAGTGTGGGGATATATATATTTGGGGATGTAGGAAATATATAGGGACAAAGAGACAGACATTAGAAGAGAAATAGATGTAAATATTTATGGAAAAATAAATTAATCTCTTTATATTTATTTTTCTGCAACTTTTTTGCTTGATAGCATAAGTTGGAGATTTTCTCCTGGCAGTGTTTATAGCTCTGCCTGTTTTTTTCTTCCAGAAGCTCATTATCTGTAAAATAGACAAACTATAATCAGATTAGCTATTCCCATATTAATGGACATTCCAGCACATTCCTTTTTATAATTATTATAAATAAAGCTGTAATGGACATCCTTAAAATTCTTTATGAGAATTTGTGACTCTTTTGCTAAGGTGTGTGTGTTGTAAGGAATGATTATGTTACTTAATAACGAGGTTTTCTGATGGTTAATCTGTTACAAACATGGAATAACATCATGGAATAGCATATGAAAGTGAAGATCTATTATACTCACAGTCTTAGCAGAGGGAGGCACAGCTTGCCACTCAAGGGGCCATGTGGGAAGTGCTGAAAGGAAGAGGGTTCAACCAAGCAGGTGGAGAGCCAAGAGAGAGAATGACGCCTAGGCAAAGTTCAGGGCAGAGTACGCAGCAAAAGCCATGAGGAGATTTCACTGGTGTGTTTGAGTGTCATTCAGTCAGGAGAGGGCAAAGAGGGGAGCTGGGCAGGACCGTCCTTATCATACTAGTGCATCTATTTGCCTAGGGTGGGGTGCTCGCAGCCTGTGTCTAAAAATGCTGAGAATTGGAAAACTATGAAGTGTAGATGTGTAATACTACATAGAAGAATATAAACTCCATGGTGGCAGATACCTTTAATGTTTTATTAACTGCTGTATCCTCAGTGCCTAGAACAGTGTCCTGTACGTAGTAAGTAGATGCTTAATAAATAGCTGTTAAATGAAGGACTATCTATACATTGATTTGTGCATTTGAAATTTTGATTCATGTGGGTCAATGGCCTTGAAAGAGGCTCTTCTACTTTAGGTTTTACCAACTCTTTTTGAAAATACTGTTTTCTCACACTCACTGACACTGAATATTATATATATATATATATATATATATATATTTTTAGTTCTGTTGATCTAATGGGAAAAAACAAAAACTCTATTTTTTTTTTAAATCTTGCTAATTAATGAAGTAGTTCACAGGTTTTTAAAATATATTTGACCATTATATTTTTCAGTAAATTTTCTATTTTTATTGTTGTCTTTACTCATTTATAGGAATTCATTGCAAAATTATATAAAATTTCAATACATAATACGTTTATTTGTCTAATGCTAAAAGCATTTTAATGCTATCTTGTAGTATATAAAATTTTAAAATATTAAATTCCCTAGTGTTCCTTTTTATAGTTTGTTTTTTTTAAGACTTTTATTTATTTATTTTTAGAGGGGAAGAGGGGGAGAATGAGAGGGAGAGAAACATTAATGTGTGGTTGCATCTCACATACCCCCTACTGGGGATCTGGCCCACAACCCAGGCATGTGCTCTGGACTGAGCATTGAACCAGCAACCCTTTGCTTTGCAGGCTGGAACTCAATACACTGAGCCACACCAGCCAGGGTAGTTTCTGTTTTTTATATGTTACTTAAGAAGCAGCACAATTCACAATAGCTAAGTGCTGGAAACAACCTAGGTGCCCATCTACAAATGAATGGATCAAGAAACTATGGTACATTTACACAATGGAATTCTATGCAGCAGAGAGGAAGAAGGAGCTTATACCCTTTGCAACAGCATGGATGGAACTGGAGAGCATTATGCTAAGTGAAGTAAGCCAGGCAGTGAGGGAC